>RJWK010018596.1:0-33189 GCA_004363435.1 Platanista minor
CTGAGATGCGGCACACGCCCAGCTGTATGAACGGAACAGAGTGGGGTTGTTGCAGGCAAATATCACAGAGCGAAAAAGGAACAAGGGACTAGGGTATTTGCAGGGGCGTGGTGATCGCGTCGAACCACCAACTCTGCCCCAGCCGAGAAGGGAAACTAGGACTCGCGTGGGGTGGCTGGTGAAAAAGCTGGGTCAGCAGACGAGGTCAGACAGACAGCTGCGGAGAGAAGTTTCTGGTGTCGGGGGCCACTCACACACTCGGGCGGACGCGGTGGGTGAGCACAGGCTTCCAGAGTTGAGACGTGCTGGGGGAAAGCAGGTGGAGCTGGGGTAGCCAGTTAGAGGCCGGGTCTTGGGTGGCTCCTCCACAGGTGTTAAAGGTGTGGGAATGAGGTGCAGGCGTGGTGGGACCTTCAGGTGCTTCCCGAGAAGACGACAGATAGACAGAACTCGTGGTGGGGAGAGCTGACCTTCGGAGGAGGGAAGGAGGTTTGGATCCGTCAGTAACCCAGGAAGGTAAGTGAACGTAGCCACCCCTACCCCGGCTCCCATGCCAGGGAGCTACAGCCGGCCTGGCGCTGGGGGGCTGAGTGATCCAGGGGCTGAGAGAGGAACGGCTCTCGTTGCACCTTCAGCGGAGAACACTGTAGAGGAGTTAGCTTCCAAGGGAACATGACGAGGCTGCTTTTGAGTATTTTGTTGCCTTTTTTCTCACTCGTCTTAATGTTGGATTGAACTAAGAGCATGTTTATTTCACACGTTCGTAAATATGTTCAGGTTTGAGGGCAGTTGACTACAGACATTTTGCACCTGTTGAGAAGACAATTTCTCAACTCTGCTTAGCATCACAGAAACGAATTTTATGTTCTATCAAGTGGGCAGGCACCTTCAGTAGTTTATGATCTTTCATAAAATGAAAAGTTGGAAAGTAAATACTTTCGTTTCCAAGTAACAGGGGAGGGGAGAGAAGTTGCCATGTTATCAGACAGTGGAAGATATTTTGTTGAATAATATACAGAATGAGCGGTCTGGTGCTGTATCGCCTTACCTTTCAAAGGATGAAACTGCTGTCTCCTAAGGGATTCCCACACTTCTACCAAATTTTAAAAAAACAGTATGTGTTTGTGTATTGATATGTTTACTCCCATTTTACCAGAAAGAACACAATTTCTCTACTAATCAGAAAAAGTTTTTTAACCTCAAAACAAACGTTTACTCACCAAGCTGTAAATTGCTTAAATGGCTTAAATTGGAGATTTCTGTGGGATTTTGAGCAGTCAGTAGGACAGTTCCTAAACTCTTCAGTTATAGAATATTCAAGGCATACAAAAGTGTTTTTTTTTTCTACACAGCATAACTGAAATGTAGTTTAACCAATGATTTACAGGGCAGTCAAATACCAAAGCTGGAAAGCATTTAGGGAACCATAAATTATGTATTTTCTATACCTTCGAAAACCTTTCAGGTGTTATCAATCTTTTGTTTTCATTGGCCAAGTATGACTGCCGTAAAATGGCCGTATTCACTAGCCCGCCACCTAAAAAACATTAAGCAATCATTTACAGAATGAACGAACGAGCACGTTTGCTTTGGTTCTTGAAATAGAATTCCCTCGTGTAAGTATATTTTCTTTATTTACAAAGTACTAGGCTTATTTTACATGACTGCGCGAGCTTACAGTCCCGGCATCACGAAGCAGGAGTTCCCGACTGTGTAGCGCCCAAGGATGCCCAGTTCCGGTCATAAAAGTGCAAGCTGGGTAGAATGTTTGGTGCTTGGATTTCGGAGGTGCTAGGGGGGCAGAGAAGGACCGCTTCCTGGTGTCTGGGGGAAGGAGAAGCGCCCCTGCCTCCCGTTCGGAACGCTCTCCATCTCCAGTCCCTCCGAGGAAGTCGTGGCGAAGAAGCTGCTTCCAGGCCCCGCGCGCGCCTCTCCAGGTGCTCGTCCCGCTCCCGCGGCGCCTTCGTCCGGGAGGCTCTTCGCGGCGGCCGGACCCGGCCGACTTCCCTTCCAGCCGAGGCACCTCCTTCCGCTCAGCGCCGCGCGGCTCCGCTCGGGACGTGTCCGCGCCTCCGCGACCACCGGAGCTACTTCGGGGCGATGCTAGGGCCGCCGGTGAGTGCGCGGCGCAGCGGCCGAGTCTCGGTCCCCGGGCGCCGGGGACCGCCGCCCTCCGTCCCGGGCCGCCTCGTGGGGCCCGCGCGCCCAGGACACGCGGGGGCCGCCGAGGGGCCCGGGCGCCGTCACAGGCACTCGCAGCCCGCGGCGCAGCAGCCCGGCCGGCACACGCACACGCGCACCGCGCACCCGCGGCCCACGCGGACCCCTGCTCGGGGCGGCGGCGGCGGGGGGCGAGCGGGCCGCCTCGGGGGAGGGCCCCGGGGTGCCCGCGGGCGGCGCGCGGGCGGGGAGGGCGCGCGGGGGCCGACGTGGTCAGCACCCATTCTCCGGGCGGGGGCGCGGGGCGGGGCCGCGGGGGCGCGGGGCGGGGCGCGAGCCCCTCCTCCGCGCGGCGCTGAGAGCGGCCTGTCCCGCAGGTCTGGGCGCTGGAGGCCGGCGTCCTGCTGGCGCTGTCGCCGGGCCGGGCGGGGGGCGCCCCGAGAGCGGGCCGGCGGCCGGCGCGGGCGCGGGGCGGGGCGCGAGCCCCTCCTCCGCGCGGCGCTGAGAGCGGCCTGTCCCGCAGGTCTGGGCGCTGGAGGCCGGCGTCCTGCTGGCGCTGTCGCCGGGCCGGGCGGGGGGCGCCCCGAGAGCGGGCCGGCGGCCGGCGCGGGCGCGGGGCGGGGCGGGGCGCGAGCCCCTCCTCCGCGCGGCGCTGAGAGCGGCCTGTCCCGCAGGTCTGGGCGCTGGTGGCCGGCGTCCTGCTGGCGCTGTCGCCGGGCCGGGCGGGGGGCGCCCCGAGGGCGGGCCGGCGGCCGGCGCGGGCGCGGGGCTGCGCGGACCGGCCCGAGGAGCTCCTGGAGCAGCTGTACGGGCGGCTGGCGGCCGGCGTGCTCGGCGCCTTCCACCACACGCTGCAGCTGGGCCCGCGCGAGCAGGCGCGCAACACCAGCTGCCCGGCCGGGGGCAGGCCCGCCGACCGCCGCTTCCGGCCGCCCACCAACCTGCGCAGCGTGTCGCCCTGGGCCTACAGGTGAGCGGGCGCGCCCGGGGGCTCGGGGGGCGCGGGGGGGCGCCGAACCGGCAGCGTCTCCTCCCCGCAGAGGCCGGGCAGCTCCCTCCGAGGGACCCGCGTCCTCCGTTCACCTTTCTGGTCTTTCAGACGCCCCAGTTTCTTGAGCACCTGCGCCTTGCCAGGTACGTGGTTAAGTGGGGTCCACGCGGCCGAGCCCGGCGAGCCTTCGTTGATTGTTATAGAGGACTCTGCGCAGGAGGCCTGTGCGGGGTCTGACGTGGGGTGTTGCGGACGTTTCTCGGGCGCCTGTGCTGGTCCAGGTGCTGCTGGCCTTGGACCCTCCGAGCCCCTCAAGCCTGTGGTCGACAGGAGTGGGGGTGGCGGTCATCGGGAGCAAAGGAGGCGGGACGCGATTGGACACGAGGAGTTAAGTGTGCGGTGGTTTAAGTGTGGGGAGGGGGAGGACGGAGAGGCATCGAGCACGCTGGAGGACGGGCGTCGTTCCGGGGTCGCTCGGGGGAGAGGTCATCTCGCAGGAAAGCAGCGGCGTGCAGACAGGGCACAGGGTGGCCGGAGTGTCCTCAGCGCACGTATGGCCGTCCGCTTCCTTCCCTGCTGTCGCTGCGGAGTGTCACCGTCCCGAGGGGCTCCCAGTCAGGCTGGAGAAGGTGGAATCCCTCACTGCCACAGCCTCGGGAAAGGGACGGGGTGACCCGGAGGAAAGGAAGGGAGTGAGGCGCTCAGGCCGGGGTGGGGGGGAGGCGGGGGGCGGGGAGCGCAGGCCTGAGTTTGCCCTTAGCAGTGTTGCAAGGTTGACGTTTATCCTTGAGGGTGTTTTTGCGATCAAGGAAGCCATACAGCCACTCGTGTTTCGAGAAGCTGTCCCTGAGGGGGGAAAACTGGACACACGCAGCTAGGATGGTGGAGGAGGTGAGACCAGGACAATTTGAGTGGCACTGCTTAAAGAAAAAGGGACAGGATTTAGTGGAGGATGGTTCCGTGTGGGACGGAGGGGCCCACGGCGTCCCAGTCCCCACGGTGGGCTGTGCGGCGACGTGCGAAGACCTCCCCCTGCCGTGGTGCCCAGCCTCCTCCGCCCCGCGTGCTGGCTCTTCCTGCCAGCGGCTGGTGCCCTCGGGGGACACCTGTCAGCCATTCATGCTGATGCTTCGTCTCCGCCTTTTCCTCTTTCTCCCCACCAATCCCAGGGCCCCAAAGGGTGGGTTATTGTCCCGCCCCTCTCTTTTCTAGCCTCATGTCACACCCTTGATGTGCGAGGTGGCATCGCGGAACAGCAGACTAGGCTCTCCTCCCAGGCCAGGCCTTGGCCCGTGGACCACGAGGACCACGAGGCAGCAGAGTAACTGTTACTCAGGACCTCCTGTTGGGCGCGTCTGCCACGCGTCTGGCTTGGGTTGTGGGCGCATTTTAGTAACAGGACGAGGAAACAGGCTCCCTGGAGGCAATGAGTTCAGTGCTGGGCTGCTGAGCTCGGTCCCTGAGAGCACGCGGGCGGAGGTGTGGTCTCTCGAGAGGTCGGGGCTGGAGCTCAGACCGGGAGTTGTCAGCCCGAGAGCTCCCCGTGGTGGAGTTGAGCTGCCCTTGCACGTTGCTGGCAGTGACGCCTGTGTCTCCCCAGGAAAGACCCCAGAGTGGAGGCAGCAGGGCGCGGCCGGGGCAGGTAGCTGTCAGGAACCCAGCATCGCGTGGTTCTCTGCCTGGGGAGCCTTTACCCCTCGCGGGCCTGGGCCAGGAGCTACGCCTGCGTCGTTCTTCAGACATTTCGAGCCTCGTGAGGTTGCCCCTTGGTGAGCACGGGGAGGCCCGATGGCTCCATGCTCTGCGGGAAGGATGGTTTCCAGGATGGGCACGGGCCGGGACTGCAGGTGGCTGGCCGCTGAAACCGGCCCTGCCTGGTGCTGCGGGGAGACCCCGCCCTGACCTCGGATCACCTCCTCACCTCCCGAGTTTCTGGGAAGATTAGAAAAAGCAATACACGTGGCACCCCGGAGCCTCTTCTAAGCGATGTGCTTAGACGTTACTGCCGGGTGGGATCGCGGGCGGAAGAGTGGCCTCACCTGTGCTTTGTCAGCTCAGACTCAGAAGTGCTATTTAAGGCTACAAACAGAGAACTCTTAAAGATGGATTGGGAAATGGTCTGCACGTCAAACCTGAAAGGCACAGAAAGGACCACTTCAGCTGGGTAAGCTAGGCTTTAAAATAGAAATTTGGAATATAAGGTGGCTTTCCGTACCTTTAGGGGAGAGATGGATCATTCAATAAATAGCGTTGGGACTGGGTAACCAGCTGAAAAGATACAGTTGGATCTCACTCTTGTATGGAAATAAGTTGCAAATGACTCAGACTTAAACGTGAAAAGTAAAACCACAAAAACACATAAAAACGCAGTCAATTATATTTATACTCTTGAGTGGTGAAGGCCTATTTAGTAGCTCCCAGGTCCCCAAAGTCATTAAAGAGGAGATTGATACATTTAATTACATAATTATCTGCCATTTCTTCTTGGCAAAATTGGAAAAAAAAAAAATACAAGGGCAAACTGGGAAAAAATACTTGCAACCCATGTGACAAAGGGCTTGTTTCATGAAGAGCTCCTACAAACCAAGAAAAAGACCCGGTGAATTGGTATAGATGATCTTATTTACAAAGCAGAAATAGAGACACAGACGTATAGAGAGCAAAGGTGTGGATACCAAGGCGGGAAGAGGGGGTGGGATGAATTGGGAGATTGGGATTGACATATACACACTATTGATAACTATGTATAAAATAGATAAGGAATGAGAACCTACTGTACAGTGCAGGGAACTCTGTTCGGTGCTCTGTGGTGACCTAAATGGGAGGGAATGTATACGGTATAGCTGATTCACTTCGCTGTACAGTGGAAACTAGCAACATTGTAAAGCAACTGTACTCCAATAAAAGTTAAAAAAAAAAAGAAAAAAAAGACCCGATGCAAGAAAGACAGAGGCTGTGGTCAGTCCCCATGGAGGGAAGTCACATGACCCCAACTCTGAAAGGTGGACAGACCTCGCCCTCAGGCATATTAAAACTGTACTGGGACTTCCCTGGTGGTCCAGTGGTTAAGACTCCACGCTCTTAATGCAGGGGGCCAGGCTTCAGTCCCCGGTTGGGGCTCGATCCTGCATGCCGCAACGAAGATCCTGAGTGCCGGAACTAAGACGCGGTGCAGCCAACTAAATAAATATTAAAGGGGTTTCCCTGGTGGTGCAATGGTTAAGAATTTGCCTGCCAATGCAGGGCACAGGGGTTTGAGCCCTGGTCTGGGAAGATCCCACATGCCGCGGAGCAACTAAGCCCGTGTGTCACAGCTACTAAAGCCCACGCGCCTAGGGCCCGTGCTCCGCAACAGGAGAAGCCACTGCCATGAGAGGACCACGCACCGCAACGAAGAGTAGCCCCTGCTCGCCGCAACTAGAGAAAGCCTGCGCAGCAACAAAGACCCAACACAGCCAAAAATAAAAACAAACAAAAAAAAGCCAACTCTTATTTAAAAAAAAAAAAAAGAAAATCACTGTACTGAGAGAGCTGTTTTGGTGGGGGCACCCGTCCAGCCGAGCTGGCATGGTGTGAGGGGAAGGCTCTCCCTATACTAGGGGTGTGACTGGTACAGCTTTTATGCAGAACAGTTAGGTATTAACTATGACAATTTCAAATCCCTATTTTGCCCCTCCCCCTTCCCTTTCCCCATTGGTAACCAACCACTACTTTGTTCTCTGTGTCAGTCTGTTTCTGTTTTGTTATATTCTTTTCTTTTTTTAGATTCCACATTACAAATGACAACATGGTATTTGTCTTTCTCTGAATTATTTCACTAAGCATGATACCCTCCAGGTCCATCCACAATGCTGCAAGTGGCAAAATTTCATTCTTTTTCTATGGCTAATATTCTATGGCTAGTATATACGTCTTCTTTATCCATTTGTCTGTTGATGGACACTTAGATTGCTTCCATATCTTGGCTAGTGTAAAAAATGCTGCAGTGAACATTGGGGTGTATGTATCTTTTTGAATTAGTGTTTTCTTTTTTTTTTTTGGATATATACCCAGGAATGGAATTGCTGGATCATATCGCAGTTCTATTTCTGTTTTGTTTTTTTTGAGGAATCCTCACACTGTTCTCCACAGTGGCTGCACCAATTTACATTCCCACCAACAGTGCACAAAGGTTCCCTTTTCTCCACATCTTCGCTAGCATTTGTTATTTGTGTTCTTTTTGATGATAGCCATTCTGACAGGTATGAGGTGATATCTCATTGTGGTTCTGATTTGCATTTCTCTGATTAGCATTGTTGAGCATCTTTTCATGTGCCTGTTGGTCTTCTTTGGAAAAATGTCTATTCAAGTCTGCCCATTTTTTAATTGGATTTTTGTTTTTTGATATTATGTTGTATGAGCTGTTTATGTATTTTGGATGGTAATCCCTTATTGGTCATAACACTTGCAAATGTCTTCTTCCATTCAGTAGATTGTCTTTTGTCAGTAGTTTCCTTTGCTGTGCAAAAGCTTTTAAATTTGTTTATTTTTGCTTTTGTTTCCTTTGCCTTAGGAAACAGATTGAAAACAATATTGCTACAATTTATGTCAGAGAGTGTTCTGCTTATGTTTTCCTCTAGGACTTTTATGGTGTCTGATCTTACATTTAGGTCTTTAATCCATTTGAGTTTATTTTTTGTATATGGTGTTAGAGAATGTTCTAATTTCATACTTTTACATGTACCTGTCCAGTTTTCCAAACACCACTTATTGAAGAGACTGTCATTTCTCCACTATGTATTCTTGCCTCCTTTGTCATAGATTAATTGCCCATAAGTGTGTGGGTTTACTTCTGGGCTCTCTGTTTGGTTCCAGTGATCTGTGTGTGTTTTGTTTGTTTGTTTTTGAAGTACGTGGGCCTCTCACTGTTGTGGCCTCTCCCATTGCGGAGCACAGGCTCTGGATGCGCAGGCTCAGCGGCCATGGCTCACGGGCCTAGCCACTCCGCGGCATGTGGGATCTTCCCGGACCGGGGCACGAACCCGCGTCCCCTGCATCGGCAGGCGGACTCTCAACTACTGCGCCACCAGGGAAGCCCTGTGTGTGTGTTTTTGTGGCAGTACCATTACTATTTTGATTACTGTAGCTTTGTAGTATAGTTTGAACTCAGGGAGTGTGATTCTTCCAGCTCTGTTCTTCTTTCTCAAGATTGGTTTGACTATTCAGGGTCTTCTGTGTTTCCATTCAAATTTTAAAATTATTTGTTCCAGTTCTGTGAAAACTGTCATCGGTGTGTTGATAAGAATTGCTTTGAATCTGTAGATTGCCTTGGGTAGTATGGTCATTTTGACAGTGTAAATCCTTCTAGTCAATGAACACAGTGTATCTTTCCATCTGTGTCATCTTCAGTTTCTTTCATCAGTGTCTTATAGTTTTCCGAGTACAGGTCTTCTACCTCCTTAGATTTATTCCTAAGTATTCTTTTTGATGATATGGTAAATGGGATTGTTTCCTTAATTTCTGTTTCTGCCAGTTCATTGTTAGTGTGTAGAAATGCAATATATTTCTGTGTATTTATTTTGTATATTGCAACTTACTGAATTCGTTGATGAGCTCTAGTAGTTTTCTGGTGGTGTCTTTAGGATTTTATACGTATAGTATCATGTCAGCTACAAACGGTGAAAGTTTTACTTCTTCTTTTCCAGTTTGGATCCCTTTTATTTCTTGTCTGATTGCTGTGGCTAGGACTTACAATATTATGTGGAATAAAAGTGGTGAGAGTGGGCATCCTTGTCTTCTTTCTGATCTTAGAGTAAATGCTTTCAGCTTTTCAGCATTGAGTATGATGTTAACTGTGGGCTTATATATGGCCTTCGTTATGTTGAGGTATGTTTCCTCTATACCCACTACTGGAGAGTTTTTATCAGAAATGGATGTTGAATTTTGTCAAAAGCTTCTCCTTCATCTACTGAGATGATCATAATGGTTTTTATTCTTCAGTTTGTTAGTGTGGTGTATCCCGATGACTGATTTATGGATATTGAAAAATGCTTGCATCCCTGGGATAAATCCCACTTGATCATGGTGTATGGTTCTTTTAATGTATTATTGGAATCAATGTGCTAATGTCTTGTTGGAGGTTTTTGCATCTAT
This sequence comes from Platanista minor, assembly GCA_004363435.1. Classification (NCBI taxonomy): domain Eukaryota; kingdom Metazoa; phylum Chordata; class Mammalia; order Artiodactyla; family Platanistidae; genus Platanista; species Platanista minor. The sequence continues at coordinate 9,284 of RJWK010018596.1, forward strand.
GTTCATCAGTGATATCGGCCTGTAGTTTTCTATTTTGTGTGATATCTTTGTCTGGTTTTGGTATCATAGCATGAGTTCAGATGCATTCCTTCCTCTGTGATTTTTTGGCATAGTTTCAGAAGGATAGGAATCAACTCTTCAACTCTTCTCTAAATGTTTGGTAGAATTCACCCATGAAGCCATCTGGTTCTGGACTTCTGTTTGTTGGGAGTTTTTTTGTTTTTGTTTTTCCAATTACTGATTCAGTTTGCTTACTGGTAATTGCTTTGTTCATATTTTCTATTTCTTCCTGGTTCAGTCTTGGGAGATTGTACACTTCTAGGAATTTGTACATTTCTTCTAGGTTGTCCACTTTATTGACATGCAGTTGTTTATAGTAATCTCTTATGATCCTTTGTATTTCTGTGGTATCAGTTGTAACTTCTTCTTTTTCATTTTTGGTTTTATTGATTTGGACCCTCTTTTTTCTTGATGAGTCTGGATAAAAGTTTATCAACTTTGTTTATCTTTTCAAAGAACCAGCACTTAGTTTCATTGATCTTCTTATTGGTTTTGTTTTGTCTGTATTTCATTTATCTCTGCTCTGATCTTTATGATATCTTTCCTTCTTCTAACTTTGGGTTTTGTTCTTCTTTCTCTAGTTCCTTTAGGTGTAAGGTTAGGTTATTTATTTGAGATTTTTCTTTTTTCCTGAGTGTGTATCGCTGTAAATGTCTCTCTTAGAACTGGTTTAAAAAAATTTTTTTTAATTGAATCATAGCTTATTTACAATTTTGTGTTAGTTTCTGGTGTAGAGCAAAGTGATTCAGTTATGTATATACACACATATATGTATATACTTTTTTATATTCTTTTCCATCATGGTTTATTACAGGATACTGAATATAGTTCCCCGTGCTATACAGTATGGCCTTGTTTATCCATTTTATATATTGTAGTTTGTATCTGCTAATCCCAAACTCCTAATTAATTCTCCTCCCCTTCCCCTTTGGTAACCACAAGTTGTTTTCTATGTCTGTGAGTCTGTTTCTGTTTTGTAAATAAGTTCATTTGTACCATATTTTAGATTCCACATGTAAGTGATATCATATATTTGTCTTTCTCTGTCTGACTTCACTTAGTATGATTATCTCTAGGTCCATCCATGTTGCTGCAAATGGCATTATTTCATTCTTTTATGGCTGATATTCTATTGTGTATATATATCACACCTTCTTGATCCATTTATCTGTTGATGGACATCTGTGTTGCTTCCATGTCTTGGGTATTGAGAATAGTGCTGCTGTGAACACTGGGGTGCGTGTATCTTTTAGAATTAGAGTTCTCATCTTTTTTTTTTTTAATGTTTATCTATTTGGTTGCACCTGGTCTTAGTTGCGGCGGTCAGGCTCCTTAGCTGCAGCTCACCAGCTCCTTAGTTGTGGCTTGCCAGCTCCTTAGTTGTGGCTTGCGATATCCTTAGTTGTGGCAGGAGGGCTCCTTAGTTGTGGCATGTGAACTCTTAGTTGTGGCATGCATGTGGGATCTAGTCCCCTGACCAGGGATCAAACCCGGGCCCCCTGCATTGAGAGTGCAGACGCAGTCTTACCCACTGCGCCACCAGGCAAGTCCCTAGAGTTTTCATCTTTTCCAGTTATGTGCCCAGGAGAGGGATTGCAGGATCATATGGTAACTCTATTTTTAGTTTTCTGAAGAACCTCCATACTGTTTTCCATAGTGGCTGCACCAATTTACATTCCCACCAGTGGTGTAAGAGGGTTCCCTTTTCTCCATACACTCTCCAGCATTTATTGTCTGTAGACCTTTTTTTAAAAATTTATTTTATTTATTTATTTTTATTTTTTTGGCTGCGTTGGCTCTTCATTGCTGTGTGCGGGCTTCTTATTGTGGTGGCTTCTCTTGTTGCAGAGCATGGGCTCTAGGCATGCAGGCTTAGTAGTTGTGGTGTACGGGCTTAGTTGCTCCACAGCATGTGGGATCTTCTCGGACCAGGGCTCAAACCCGTGTCCCCTGCATTGGCAGGTGGATTCTTAACCACTGCGCCACCAGGTAAGTCTGCATGTATCTTTTTGAATTATGTTTTCTTCTGGATATATGCCCAGGAGTGGGATTGTGGGATCATATGGTAGCTCTGTTTTTAGTTTTTTAAGGTACCTCCATACTGTTTTCCATAGTGGCTGCACCAATTTACATTCCCACCAGTGGTGTAGGAGGGTTCCCTTTTCTCCACACAGTCTCCAGCATTTATAGTTCTTTTTTAAAATTCTTTTTTAAAAATTAATTAATTTTTATTTTTGGCTGCGTTGGGTCTTTGTTGTGTCATGTGTGATCTTTCCTCGCAGTGTGTGAGCTTCTCTCTAGTTGTGGTGCACAGCCTTCTCTCTAGTTGTAGTGTGTGAGTTTTCTCTTCTCTAGTTGTACGCAGGTTCCAGAGCGTGTGGGCTCTGTAGTTTGTGGCACGAGGGCTCTTTAGTTGTGGCGCACGGGCTTAGTTGCCCCATGGCATATGGGATCTTAGTTCCCCGACCAGGGATTGAACCCATGTTCCCTGCATTGCAGGACAGATTCTTTATCACTGGACCACCAGGGAAGTCCCGCATTTGTTGTTCGTAGACTTTTGGATGATGGCCATTCTGACTGGTGTGAGGTGAAACCTCATTGTAGTTTTGATTTGCATTTCTCTAATAATTAGTGATGCTGAGCATCTTTTTATGTGCTTTTTGGCCACCTGTATGTCTTCTTTGGAGAAATGTCTATTTAGGTCTTCTCATTTTTTGATTGGGTTCCTTGTTTTTTTTTTTTGATATTGAGCTACATGAGCTGTTTGTATATTTTGGAGATTAATCCCTTGTTGGTTGCATCATTTGTAAATATCTTCTTCCATTCTGTGGGTTGTCTTTTCATTTTGTTTATGGTTTCTTTTGCTGTGCAAAGCTTTTAAGTTTAATTAGGTCCCATTTGTTAATTTCTGTTTTTATTTCCATTACTCTAGGAGGTGGATTCAAAAAGATATTGCTGAGATTTTTGTCAAAGAGTGTTCTGCCTATGTTTTCCTGTAAGAGTTTTATAGTATCCAGTCTTACATTTAGGTCTTTAATCCATTTGGAGTTTATTTTTGTGTATGGTGTTAGGGAGTGTTCTAATTTCATTCTTTTACATGTAGCTGTCCAGTTTTCCCAGCACCACTTATTGAAGAGACTGTCTTTTCGCCTTGTACATTCTTGCCTCCTTTGTCATAGATTGGCCATAGATGCATGGGTTTATTTTTGGGCTTTCTATCCTGTTCCATTGAGCTATATTTCTGGGTTTTTTTTTGCCAGTACCATACTGTTTTGGTTACTGTGGCTTTGTAGTATAGTCTGAAGTCAGTGCCTGATTCCTCCAGCTCTGTTGTTCTTTCTTAAAATTGCTTTGGCTCTTTGGGATCTTTTGTGTTTCCATATGAATTAAAATTTTGTTGTTCTAGTTCTATGAAAAATGCCATTGGTAATTTGATAGGGATTCCATTGAATCTGTAGATTGCTTTGGGTAGTATGGTCACTTGAACAATATTCTTCCAATCCAAGAACATATCTCTCCACCTGTTTGTGTCATCTACAGTTTCTTTCATCAGCGTCTTATAGTTTTCAGACTACAGGTCTTTTGCCTCCGTAGATAGATTCATTCCTAGGTATTTTATTCTTTTTGATGCAGTGGTAGATGGGATTGTTTCCTTAATTTCTGTTTCTGATATTTTATTGTTAGTATATAAGAGTGCAACAGATTTCTGTGTATTAATTTTGTATCCTGGAACTTTACCAAATTCATTGATGAGTCTAGTAGTTTTCTGGTAGTGTCTTTAGGATTTTCTATGCATAGTATCATGCTCCTGTGTATGCACTCTGCCCCTACTACCCATCTCCATCTCATTGTGCTTCCTTCTTTATATCTTTAGTTGTAGAACATCTTTTCTGGTAGGTTCTGGTCTTTTTTTTTTTATTGGTAGTTGCTCTGTAAATATTTGTCATTTTGGTGTGCCTGTGAGCTTGGGGGGTCTTCCTGCTCCACCATCATGGCCAAGCTCCAAAAAAGGGGCCAAAACATCTTAACTTTAAAATGGAGAGTCGAAAGGGAAATTTACCAACCATGAGGAAAGAGCAGATACTAAAGAAATGAAGCTTCAGCGGGTCACGACAGCCTTCGATTTCCCAGGAGTCTTGGCTCCAAGGGAACTGTTTGCTCTCGCCGGTTGCGGGCTCCTGGCAGAGGCCTTACTTGCCTTCACGGAGGTCAGAGCCCCCAGGAGCCACAGCCTGGGGACACAAGGAACTGGGTGGGGACAGAGCCAGGACCCAGGTCCAGACCTCTCTGGTTCCCCTGGCTGTGCTCCCCACATATGGGCTGTTAGAAAAGCAACATTCAGCCTCCAGAATATAAAAATATTTTCTCACTTACTTTGTGTTGTCGTGTTTGTTTCTTTTAAAGCTTTAGAAACAAATACGACAAAAATAAAATCAATGTGATTGCTCAGTAAGTTTTTTAAAGTCACGTTGACATAGTAAGAAACATATTGTAGGAACACTGAGGTTTATTACAGATTAAAGATACACATTGCTTATTTATGTTGACAACCCAAAGATACACATCCACCAACACTCCAAGTAATTTTTACTTGTTTATATTTCTCAATTTGGGGTATTAGTCTAAAGGTAACTTTTCTCTAGGATGTGAATAATGCACAACAATTTATTTTTAGGCTTTGCTACTTTTCTTTATAAATTCCTTCTGGGAATTTAAGCAACTGCACCTACGTTTATTTTTCAATAAACAACTCCATGGGTCACAATAGCAGCAAGGGAATAAATGGAAAGAAAAAGAAACAGGATAAGGAGGAGAGGAGAGGAGGGGCGATGGGGAGGTCGAGGGACCTAACGGGAGGGGCAGGGGGACCACCTGCTTGTGGGCACATCGGCCCTGTACGGATGAGCCTGCACTGTGGGGGTACCAGCAGGGGCGCTGGCCGGGTGTTAGGAAGAGTCAGGAAAGTGGAATTTTCGCACGGAGAACCCGGGTTAGCCCAGCTCTGTGGCCAGAACTCTCAGCAGGGGACTCTGGGAGCAGGGGCGGCAGCAGCGACAGCTCCCAGCTCGTGGCGGGGGGAAGGTCACCACTGTCTCCGGCCGGGCCAGCGAGATGCATGTGGGGATGACCTGCAAGTTCCCACGAGCCAGTGGGTGGATATTTAGCCACGCTGGTTTCAGGAGGGCTGAAACAGGAAGGGCGCTTCTACTCGCCCCTCCTCCGACCCTGCGTCCGCCACGCCACCCCCGAGCGTCGCCTCAGTGCCCCTCCCCCAACGTGTCGCCCAGTTGTCCAATCCACTGTGCGAGGTGGTGCTGTCTGTGGACATCGCTTTTTTCTTCATTATGTTGTCCTTAAAATTGTAAAAGAATATTAATTAGAGAAAGTACAGAGGTGAGGAGCATCATGTTAGAGAAGGTCCGCCCCCTTTCTAATGTTCCCGCTTGTTTCTCTCGTGCGCCCCCTCCCCCCGGGTGCACGGTCAGACTGTGTCCAGGCACCGAGAGCCCAGGTCCCCACGGACAGGAGCCGCGGCTCCCAGGGAGGTGGCCGGCAGGGGGCAGCACCGGCCAACCCACCCGCCCTCCGGCCCTGGTCATCTTTGAACCTGGGGAGACCTTGCTTCTGTTTTTCGTTGGCAAGTTCACTGCCGCCTGGCGCCCGGCTTCGTTATTCTAATGATTTAGAAGCAAAGCCTTTCTGCCTTCCCGGCTATCTGTGTATTGTCTGTGTATCAGCACAGGTGTCGTGTCCTTTCTGTTAAGAAAGGCAGGGAGGGAGGGAGGAAAGGACGGAGGCAGTCGACTGCCAGCGGGGGTGGGGCTCCAGTGACTGCACACGACATTGGGCACGGGAGGCGACATCGGCAGACTCCGTGGTAGCGAAGGAGAAACTCATCATTTAAAGCAGCTTTGTAGGAAATGGTGGTATTTCTCCCCCCCCCCCAAATATTTTTATGCATAAGTGACTTTAATTGGTCCAAGTCCTGCATGGATCTTTTTCTCTGAGCTGCTCAGCGCACAGCGGGCTGGGCTGCGGCCACCAACGTTCCAGAAGCATTGTCGGGAGCGCCGTCGTGGGGCGACAGTCTTTCCTGAAAATAGGCCATTCGCTTTGCTTTGCAGGTTGTCTTCTCTGACTGCTGGGTCTTGTTCTACGTAAGATGAGTGAATGTTCCATCCTGCCGTCCCCCGAATAAGACGTCTGTGTCCTTCATGCGGGTGGAAGGATTGGGCAGCGAGCAGGCCTGCCGCGGGCCGGCGTCCTCTTGGCCTCAGTCTTCCAGAAACGACACACGCGGCTTGAAGGAGGGCAGTGGGTGCCTGGCTCCCGCGGTCGAGGGGAAAATGACCTTCCAAAATGCTCCCAGGACGAGGCGCGGCGTCCGGGCTCGTGTTCCGTGTGGATTATTCCTCACACCGCGCACGAGGTGCTTGGCCCGCCCGCCCCAAGGACGCACGCACGCACGCACGCACGCACTCACGCACGCAGCAGACGTGGCTCTAACGCCAGATTCTGCGGCTTCCCTGGACTGAGAGTCGGGGTGGCAGGAGCTCTGTTTTTCCTTTGAAGAGATTCTTCCCAGCTGCCCGGAATGTGTGGCATCTGCCCTGAGGGAGAAAAGGGCCCTAGAGAAGCTCTGGCTCATTCGTTCCCTGGTTCCCTTTCTCTGTCCCTCAGCAGGGCTTTTGTCCTCAATCGTCTTCCAGATTCTTTCCAAGTGTCTCTGCTCTTCCCTGAGCTCCCAGGTGGACAGGTCTTGCACGGAGTCAGCGGGTCACCCTTTTCCAAGGGCCCCGCGGTGGTAGGGCTGAGCCCCTGGGGGCCTCGGGCCCCTCGTGCGGGGGTGGGCCGGGCCATCCAGGCTCCGCAGGGACCAGCCTGGCAGCAGAGGGTCCGGTGGGTCTGCACTGGCCTCCCTGGCTTGGGGTCAGGGCTGTCCAAGGCCAGGCTCAGGATCGCAGTGCGGTGGCCTCGGCCCAGGGTCACTGACCGCTGGCTGTCCTCGCCGGCATAGGGCCAGGTGCGCCCGCGGGGACGGCCTTAGGGTCCATGTGGTCAGGCCTGTCTGCCTCCCAGCTGGTCCCATGTCCTCTTCCCAAGGGGGACACACACTCAGGTTCTCGTCGGGCGGGGCCGTGTTCAGGGCTTCCTGGCAGCCGCGGTGAAAGCCTGTCCGGCTCAACCTGAGCAACAGAAGGGCCGGCGGCGCCGCGCAGGGGGCTGCTGTCTCCTGTCCCTGTGCCCCCGGCGGTCGGACCCGTTGCACAGGGAACCATAGGCCTGCCTCAGTGCCCTGTGGTCTCTCAGCCCCGGGCCCAGCGGCCTCCCCCGGGGCTGGTCAGGACTGTCCAGGGGACTTCTAGGCCCGGCCCGGCCTGCCCTTGTGCCCCGCTGAGCTCCACAGCCCCGGGGAGGGGACAGCATCCCAGCAGAGAGCAAGCTAGGTCTCAGTGCCACCGTCTATGCTGGCTCAGCAGTGACCTTGTGGGCTAATTAGACTCCTTGGCACGGGCGTCCGGCGGGAGGGTCCTGAGATGGGGGGCTGGGGGGATGGGGAAGTGCCCCGGTTGTGTGCAGTCACCCCCTCGGAGGTGCTGGGGGCTTCTGTCCGGGGCTCCCAGACACGAGCCAGGCTGTCACGTGGCGGCCAGCGGGCTGAGCTCCTGAGTGTGGAGGGAAGCGTGGGAATCCAGGGTTGAACAGGCCCCATGCCACATAGTTCTGAAAACTAGTTTAGAAACCTTGTTTCTGCCTTAATTGCCCACGTCCAGGAGAAACAGCGCTTGGGAAAAGACACTGTCCCCCTCAGCTTCCCTGAGGGCCGCCCGATGTCTTCCCGTTACCAGCGTCTTGAAGGCTGGTAGAGCAAGCCCCTCCTATTCTTCCTCGCAGCTGTTGAGACTGTTCTGGGCCCTTTTCTCTCTGTGCGAGTTTTAGGATCAGCCTGCCAAATTCTAAGAGAAATCTATGAGAATTGCACTGACTTCATAGGTTACTTTGGGGAGAGTCTCCGGTATCTTAGAAACTCAGGGGATTACAGGAGTCTTTTCTAAGCAGACGACGTTGATAAAAATATCACTTTATTAGTCCTGCTATCAAGAAGGTGGAGCAAGCAGCCTGCCCATCAAATCCATCCCCTGCACTTTGCAGAGAACCAGCAGGGGCGATGACCCGGCCAGTGTCACTGGTTGGTAACCAGGTTGGACCAAAATTGTAGGTTCAGGACACTGACTCCAGGCCACCCCTTTAAGAAAGTCTGTTTTGACCTTGGGATCTGGGGACCCCGGACTGTTGAGGCCACTTGGTTCCATCCGTTGCTTCTGGGCGGAGGGGCCTTTCCCCACTTCTTCCTGGCTTTGGGGCCTGGGGTCTTGGGATTGCTGTGAAAGAAGTGATCACACAGCCTCTGCTGTTTGAAATTAAACTCATTTGTGTTTTGCAAAGAGGGAGGATGGGTTTGTGCATAAACACGGCGGCAGCTCTGCCCGGTGACCTGCTGCAGTCCTTGGGGGAACTGCCTCGAATTGTTTCCTACCCTGTCCAGGGCCCGAGCGGCTCTTTTTCTGGCCCTGCCGTCACTCACATTCCTCTGGGCTCGGTTTCCATCCCATCTCCTCACGTCCTTTGTTCCTGGATTAAGCTGGGCCAGCTGTCGCTCCCTGCGGCCAAGCTTCACACGTGGGGTCCCTGTAGAGGGGACCTGGTCTCGCTCCCGCATGTTCCCTCTGGCTGGGTGCACACGGTGGCAGCAGAAGCGGGACGGCCGAGGGGTTGGGCACCATTCGACCGCGTGTCCTTGTGGGGTGACAAAGGATCCCTGCTGGCAGCTTTCTTTAACCCGAAAGCACTCCTGAGGATTTTCCCAGAATCTCAAGGCAGGGGGTTGGGGTGACGGGCCTGTGTCTGTCGCGTGTCCTGAGGCTTCTGGACTTTCCTCCTGAGCCCCGCGCCCACCCCCTGTCGTGGTCGCCACCGGACCCCCACCTGCAGTGCTGGGTGTCGAGTGGGATGGATGCATTGCACCCTGTCCCGTGGTAGCACATTTCTATCCTGAGAGAAACGCCGGCCATGAACCCCTGATGCTGAGCCATCCATGTTCCCATCCCAGGTGAGGTGGGCAGGGGTCCCATTGTCACAGTGCCTTGGTCAGAGGTGTCCCTGTGACAGTGGAAACTTCAGTCCCTCGGGCCAACTGGCAGGAGTCGGGGGGATATTTTTAGTCGGATGAGGCTTCTGACCCGTCACCACATCCAGGCGGCCATCAGGTCCACCTACAAAACTAGCACGTGACATGGGGACTGTCACCTGTGTAGAAAGAGAAACCCCAGTTGTTTGAAAGGGATCTTTTACTCCAGTTGTTTGAAAGGGATCTTTTATGCCCTTAGGTTGGGGCCTCCCTCCCACACCCGATTCTGTCCCATGGCTGCGTCTACACAGCCATCTACACTGCCGTCGGCATGAGCTTCCTGTTGTCAGCCTGAGCCTGTCTGCGTCTCACAGCCCCTTGTGGCTTCTGGGACTCGTAACTCCAGACTCTCTGCTCTGGGCTCAGGGATCCTGCCATGTCGCAGATTTCTTCGCAAGTCTCTGCCCCACCGCACACATGCACACACGTGCGTGCCACTCCCCCTGGCTCCCTCCCCCACCACCTGCGAGCCCAGCCCTCTGGCCCCACCTCACCCCTGGGCCTCCCCTGGGTCCCATGCGCGGGTGTGTCCAACCCATTGGCTGTGCGGCAGGAGCTTGAAAATCGAAGCTCACTGCTGACCTGCCGAGACAGGTTCAGAGGCACACGGTCACTGTGTGTGTGTGTATGTGTGTACACTCACGAGTTTGGTAGTTTCTCTAAAAGATAAAGACTCTTTGTTAAACAAAACCACAATACCATTGAACACACCTAAAATTGAATACTTCATATCTTCAAATAGTCCAGTTTAGATTTTCTTGTCTCGTATTCTTAAAACTTAGTTTTTTCTTTTATTACTTAATTCTTTGCTTTGAAATAATTTAAATGTAATAGGAAAATTTGTGAAATTAGTACAAGGAAATCCCTGTAACCCTTTACCCAGACTGCCCAAGTGTCAGCATCACAGCTCAGCAAAATTACCAAGATGAGGTGCTGCATGGATACGGTGCCATATTCTGAACTGTGACCTTCAGAGGGTTCCTACTCGTGCCTCTTCCCTGCCCCAGGGTCCAGCCTCTGCAGCTTAGGGCCCTTCAGTCTGTGACAGTCCCTCAGTCCTTTGTCTCTCGTGGCTGTGACCCTTTTGAACAGTCCTGGTCCATTGTTTTGTCCAATGTCCCTAAGGGTTTGATATGTTTTTGAAGCAACCATATAGTTTCTCATCCAAATGAATACACTTGGGAACTGGGGCTCAACTCCTAGCTGCACTTGGTCGGCTGGTGTAAACCAGGTCAGCGGTGCCCCAGTACTTATATCACTCTGCTCAAGGCGCTCCATTTTTTAAATTGAGATACAGTTGACATCATATTAGTTACAGATGTGCAATATGATTCAATATCTGCATATATGGCAAAATCACAATAAATTGAGTTAACGTCCGTCACCACACAGTTAAACATCTTTTGTGCACGATGAGACATTTTAAGATGTACTCTCTTATTTCTTGTCTTTTTTTTTTGGGGGGGGGGGCGGGGTGCGTGTTGTGTCTTCGTTGCTGCGCATGGACTTTCTCTAGTTGCAGCGAGCAGGGGCTACTCTTCATTGCGGTGCATAGGCTTCTCTTGTTGCAGAGCATGGGCTCCAGGCGTGCGGGCTTCAGTAGTTGTGGCTTGTGGGCTGTAGAGCGCAGGCTCAGTAATTGTGGCCCATGGGCATTGTTGCTCCGCAGCATGTGGGATCTTCCCCGGCTAGGGCTCGAACCCTGCCATTGGCAGGTGGATTCTTAACCACTGCGCCACCAGGGAAGTCCTCTTGTCTTTTTGATAATAGCCATTCTGACAGATGTGAGGTGGTTCTGATTTGCATTTGTCTAATAATTAGCGATGTTTGAGCATCTTTTCATGTGCCTATTGGACATCTATATGCCTTCTTTGGAAAAATGTCTATTCAGGTCTTCAGCCCATTTTTTAATCAGATTGTTCTTTTGGTATTGAGTTATATGAGTTCTTTGTATTTTGGATATTTAACCCCTCATCAGATATATGCTTTGCAAATACTTTCTGCCGTTCAGTGGTTGCCTTTTCATTTTGTTGATGATTTCTCAAGGCTCTTTTAATATTTAGGTTCCCCTGCCTCTTTTTTCCCTCTTGGAATGAAACCTATTTGGTCTCTCTCTATACACTTATGTGAATGATCTTACTTAACTACTATTCATATGCTAATAATTAAAAAATCTCCATCTCCAGCCAAGATCTGTCTTGGGCTCCAGACCGGCTTCCACTCTGTAGTCTGAGGGATCTAAAATTTCCATCTGATTGGGTCACTTCTCTCTTTAACATCCTTCCTGTTGCCTTCAGGGTCAGATCCAAATTCCTGTTATGAACTGGAGGCTCCACAGATGGCTCCAGCCCCAGCTCTCACATGGTCCCTCAAATCTAGGCTTTGACCTCTGCCCTAAATGCCCTTTCTCCTCTTTCACGTGGATGAACCCACCCAGGCTCCACTCCTCTGCTGTGATGGCCGGGTTTAACTCTTTCTTTGTGTATTTATCCCCTGAGAGGGTGAGTCCGTGGATGGTAGATTATTCCTACTGCCTGAACCACCACTGGCACTTCGGTGTTTGTTGAATAAGCGTTGAATGTGATTGCAGATATGATAAATTCCTTCAGTAAGTTAGGGTCTAATCTTGACCTCAGGGTCTGAAGGACAGGAAGCTGAGGAGTCCAGACTCACCACCACCTTCTTACCATCTACTGAACTCTTCCTCTAAGCGGGCGCTGCGGTGGGCTTGTTGGAGCATGAGAGTGAGTCCAGATGGAGCCCTTACCCGTCCCTCCCAGGAAGACATGGAAAATGTGCAGTTCTGTCTGAGAGGCCCAAGGTGTTATGAGAATATGGGGAAAGAAGAGGTTAAATCTGACTAAGGAAATCTGAAAACTCAAGATAATGACTTGCACTGGACCTTAAAACATGGCAAGTCTTTGCTGAGTTGAGATTGGTTTGGGGGAGAGTTCATCTTGAGCCAAAGCTTAGCTGTGGCCCCTGCCAGGCGTCCCACTCTGGGGGCGGGTGTTGGGCACGCGGACGGCTGGCAAGGTGTGTGGGTGAGGGGCAGGTCGTGGAGGACTTGGAAGGCGAAGCCGAGGAGCTGGGATCTTTCCTGACACGACCGCTCCTGCCCGACAAGGGATCTGGGGGGGGCCCGTGCCCCTGTAGGGGATGGCAGTGAGGCATTATGGGGGTGGAAACGCTGGAAAAGTAAAGTTCTTACAAAGGCAGCACTAGGGAAAAGTGATGAGACGCTTATAAAAGATATTTTCAACTCTCTGTGGGCATGCGGGCCGGATGGGGTTGCTGTGGGTCTCCGTGTCCCAGGGGCAGGCAGGTGCCTTCACTGGCCGGCCCCGCTGCCCTCCTCCTGCTGGCGCACACATTTCCAGGGCCCCTCCTTGCACAGCAGTGAGAAGGGAGTCTGAGCCAGGCCTCCCTGCTCCCCCGTTGCTATCCTCCTGGTCACTCTGACATCTCTAACCTCATCCCCACATCCACATGGTGGCCAAGGACTCAGAAATGTTCCTCTGGGCTCTGGGATGCTCAGGGGCAGGGCAGCGTGGTCCCCCACACTCCAGTCTTGACGGCATCCTGAAGCCCGCCCCTCCCCTCCCCACCGGCCCCCTCCCTCGGGCCGCAGGCCTGACCCCACCTTAGTTCTTTCCTGCTGTGTAAGTGGCACGTAGTTGGTGTCAAGTGGATTTGTTGTTGCATGAAGATACCATTTCTGAGGCTGTCCACAGGCCAAGGGCAGGTGGCTTGGTTGACACGGCCTCCAGTCCCCCCACGCTTGACAGCCGGTCAGGTTCTGCCTCCCGGCCCAGTTTGCCCAGTTCACCCATCGCGTGCCTTCCCGCCTCTGCGCTTTCGTAACTGGTTGTCAGAAGGTCCTTCGTATCTGGAAACTTCTTAGCTTGGCTGGTGCCCTGAAGTCCCGCACGGTGAGGGCCGAGGGACACTGGTCCACAGAGAGAGGTTGTGTGTGAGCGACAAGAAGCTTCTGGAAGCCCAGGTCCCAGGGGTGGGCACCCTTGGGCACATCTTGCTTGGTTCATTTCCTTCCTAGGCTCCCCTCGGGCCAGCACTCGGCGGGGGGGCGTGTTCCCGGGCGTGGTGGGTATGGATGTGTGTGTCCCTTGAGAGGTCAGGTCACAAGGACCCAGCTCCAAAAGTAAGAGGGCAGATGAATGGAAATGAGAGTTTGGGGTCTTGGCGATCCCATGAGGTGGGGCAAGTGTCCCCATGCAAGGGGACGTTAGGGAGGAGTCCTGGGTGGTTTCGGGGGCAGGGTCCAGCCAGCAGCCACAGGCTCGTCCTGGGTGCCGACACTTGGATCTTGGCCTCTGACCAGAAAGCAGGGATACCTGGAGGAACACGCAAGTGGTTCAGTTTAAGGCATCCTTCACTTCCCACCTGTCCTGGGCAGCCAGTCCTTCCTGCCCCACCCCCTGGTGTGACTCGGCCCCTTTCCCACACGCGGGAGGGCACGTGGACCCTGATGGACAGTGGGATGCAGGGCCTGCTCCAGGGTCTCCTGGACAGGTGTCTGGCAGCCGCCTCTGCTGGAGGCCAGGGTCGGCCCGGCCCGGGCCCGTGGGGGTGGTGAGGCACCAGAGCAGGGTGGCTGGGGGCATCTCACTGCTCACGCGGGCTGTGTGGTGTACACCTGTCCTGCACGCACTGGTGCAGAGTCTGAAAGCGTTTTCAGGGAATGTGGCCTGAGGGACGGCCGTAAACTGTCTTCACTTTAAATACGGTGAAGGCCAGTGGCTGCTCGGCTTCAGCCCCTCGCTTAGTCAGTGACCCCAGTGCCCACCGGCCCAGGAGCCAAGCCCTCAGGGCCCGTCCTCTCCCCGCAGGATCTCCTACGACCCCAGCCGCTTCCCCAGGTACCTGCCCGAGGCCTACTGCCTGTGCCGGGGCTGCCTGACCGGGCCGCGCGGGGAGGAGGATGTGCGACTGCGCAGCGCCCCGGTGCTCATGCCCGCGGTGGTCCTGCGCCGGACCCCGGCCTGCGCGGGTGCCCGCGCCGTCTATACTGAGGAGTACATCACCATCCCCGTGGGCTGCACCTGCGTGCCCGGGCCGGACAAGGATGCAGATGGCGCCAACTCCAGCCTGGACAAGCCGGCCCAGCCCTGAGCACCCATCCCCAACCTGGGGACCCCGAGGCCCCAAGGAAACTCGGAGCACCCAGCGCTGGACTGGACTGCACTGTATGCGAGCCTGACCTCCTGCATCCCCCAGGCTTCCCGGGAACTAACCACGTGGTGTGGGCGGCCCAAGGCTGGGGCCACCACAGGTGACCCACTTCGCCAGAGTTCGTTGAGGCTCCTTAAGGCTCCCGGCCACCGGCCCCTTGCAACCACGGGTGATAGCACTGCAAGGACCGCTGGGAGGGGACCAAGCCTCACTAAGAGGCCAGACAGACAGACACCACCTTTTTTATACCTTCTTCTTTTATTCAGCTATTTTCAGTAGGGGCAGAAACTTTTTATGTTAGCCATTTTGAGCAAGTGTATTAAAAACATTTTACTTGACATGTAAACATTTTATAAACATTGTTTTCACTTCCTCGGCAGGAGTTTTTAGAAGCGCAGGTGGAACCCTCACCCTCTAGCCCGCCTTGCGGCCTGGGTCCCTGAATCCCACCTGTTGCTGACGGTCACCAGTGGACATGGCTGCAGAGGACCTGCCCTCCCTCTGGGATAAGTTAGAAATTTTTTTTCACTTGCAGACTCACAATTCCCAGAAATCAGGAGTGGAGTCCTCGACTACAACCGCAACGTGAGCTAAAAACCTTTACCCTTTTCTTTAGGCTTAAGTCTGTCCCTGAACATTGTAAAAGTAAAGTTCTTAACTCGCTTGTAGCTGAAGGGTATGCTGGCTGTGCATTTCTCTCTGGACTCTGCTTTGATGGGCTCCACTAATTTTCAGAGGAAAACAGTGGTAATTAAGGTCTTCACTTTATCTTAATTTTATGGTTGATGTTCAGGAAGATCATCTGCAGAGTCGGCCTCTCTGCATCGTTGTTTATATGCTCTTGTCCCTACTTACTTACAATCAGCCTTGGTTTGATCTGGACAGAAGGTCAACCGAGAGAACTTTCAATTTGTACCAAATATTGACAGGTTATTGCTGAGCAAAATTCATATTTTCCAAATAAAAAATTCAAAATTGATAGCTGTGGGTAGTTCTATACCAGGGGAATTTTACTTCTGTGCTCAACCTCTGGGGGAAAAAAAAAAAGGTAAGCCTAGTGGTGGTATATCTAGCATACATTCTTGTCCTGTCCAGAACCAGAAAACAGAAGGTTCAACAAAGAAATCCACGAATTATTGCCTTTCAAACCTTGGGTAATTACTTCAAGCATTGCCACCGTTGTGTAACATTTTCTAGCCACTCCTCAAACATAAACAGTGCAAACATCAGAGGAGTGGACTGAAGGAGAGAGTAAGCGGTTTGCGTGGGGATAATAACACTGCTGCCCATAAAACTGTATTATCGTCAGTCTAACTAACGTTAGCTGTTAACAGGTAACACATTTCCAAAGGAAGAATCAGCTTTCCCTTCCAGGATCTAGAAAGGCAACCTGTATTTGCATTTTTTCTCTGACTGGAACACTCAACAAATATTTACTGAGCATATGTCCTCTTCTGGGCACTGAGCTGCTGGGAGGCAATTGTGAACTGGACACAACCCTCGTCCTCAGCTACAGCTCCAAACCGCATGGCTGTCAAAGCACACGCAGGTGGCCACAGCCCACCCACACACGGGATGCGCCCGAGGCAGAGGCCAACGTCCTGGCCAATCACTAAGCTGCCTGTGCGTCTGCTCTTTACCTGCGTTCCTGCGTTAAGTGAGGAGAGTAGACTAGATGGCTTCTATGACTTCTTCCAAATGTAATTATTCCACTGATTGAAGCTGGAAAAAGCATCCCAAGCTCTAGGGATGGCCTCACTAAGGAAATCACAACAAGATGTTGTCTGCTTCATCTTGGAAGTTAGGCCGGGGAGCCCCAGTTTGTGAGGGAGGAGGGGAGGTCGTAGCTTTTCAATCTACTAAGAAAATAAAAAGAGGGAAATGTCACATGGGTCCTTTACACTACATTGTATTACCAGCTGCGTTCACAGTTCATGGTCCAGCCCAGAATCATAATTCACGTAACAGCAAAATTCATTTCCCAAGGTTCGGGTGTGTCTTGGAATAAACTTGCACATCTTCACTCCAAGAAGTTTTGCTGCCTCTTCCTCCATGACGGCACCTGAAGAGAACCACCAGATGAACCCGGAGGCTGAGGCACCAACCATGTCTCAGCTCCACACCCACCAGGCCGGCCAGGGAGGTGTTCTCGACCAGATGCAGGAAGCGGCGAGTTGACGGTACCGCTCAGCGATAAGGGGGAAAGGTCAGTGCTCTTATTCCTTTTTTACTTCCTCCAACATTTATGCAAATTACATACTTTTTTCCTTTTCTCCTTCATGTAATAATTTTCCTACCTCTGCAAGGCTGAGATACTTAAGAAAAGTAACATAAGGAAAGCAAAAATAATTACTAAAACGTGCAAACTTGTACCAACACATTCACACCAGCCCTGTGCCCGGCACCCACTGCACTGGGGGAAGCAGGGCCCACAGAGTAGGCCTGGATGCCAGGCTGCCCGTAAGGAGGGAGACCGGCAGTCAACGTTTTCGTTCTCAAATGCCAGTACATCCACCTTAGGAAAATATGTCCACATCACCAGTGCGAAAGTCTCCTTCTCAGCTTTGGTAAACCTACTCTAATGTCTAGCTCTGTAACCTTTGGCATACACTTTAACCCCCGAGATTCCAAATTGCTTTTATCAATTGTACAGGCTGAGTCAGATACTGTTATTATTACTGACGTTGATGAGTACAAGTAACACTCCTGGGCACTCACCCAGTGCCGGACCCCGCTTCCCAGGCATCATGCCACTTAATTCTCCCCAACCCTGAGAGGCAGGTAGCATCTCAGAGGAAGAACCTTGTTTAAAGTCATGGGATGTGTGTTGCCAATCCGGCACCTACCTGTGCACAGCAGAATCTTGCCCCGGGTCAGGTACTTGATGGTTTCCGACGTTTTTCTAAGACATTCCTCAGAGAGATAGGGGGGATCTGCTATTACAATGTCAAAACTGTGTGCAGCAATTTTCTCAGGTAAATCCACTGGGTTGTTGTAATCATAGAAGATAAACTCCTCTCCGTATATGGCAAACCTGTGGTCATATTCGAAGATGCAGATAGAAAAGTCTTCTCTGTGCAGCTCTCTCAGCTTCTGGTAAACGCTGGGGGCACTCACACATGCTATTCTGGAACAGAAGGAGCCAACTCATGACTGAGCTTTATGACGGCGCATGGCATCAAATAACCACTAAAAAACCAGTCTCTGTGTTCAGATTTTCTTAAAGCAAACGATAATGCAAACTGAAGTAGTAACAGCAGTATATTTTGAGAGAAAACTTTCTACTGCCTCACTTTTAAGGAATCTGTTTACAAATCTACAACTCATAATTTTAAAGTATGAAAGGATAAATGTGCTTTTCATGGTAAAAAAAATGTACAACATTGTTAGGACAAGGGTTATGAAGCCCATGGCCTGAACTTACTTAGTATTTTTCATGGTGGTCTCTTAACATCTATTTCAAATACTTTTTAGCCTCAAACTAAATATTTTGAAGTAACTTTGTAATATTCATAATCTTGAAAAAAAACTCCAAATAACTGCCTAAACAACTTTAGTTTTCCAAAAAAATACATTAAAACTAGGTCTCAGTGCTAAGTAAATTAAAGAATCTGTCTCATTACAAGCATCTCCAGTTTATGAATGGGTAGTGTTCCAATAGTTAACTTTTAAAGCCAACTGCCAAAAATGCTAGAAGTAGGGTTTCCCTGGTAGCGCAGTGGTTGAGAGCCCGCCTGCCGATTCAGGGGACACAGGTTCATGCCCCGGTCCGGGACGATCCCACATGCCACGGAGCGGCTGGGCCTGTGAGCCATGGCCGCCGAGCCTGCGCGTCCAGAGCCTGTGCTCCGCAACGGGAGAGGCCACAACACTGAGAGGCCCGCGTACCACAAAAAAAAAAAAATGCTAGAAGTAACTTAAATGTTGAATTACTCAGTTGACAGTTGACTGTGGTACGTCTATTACAGTGGAATACTGTTGTCATTACTCTCCAAGACAGTCAAGTTCAGGGGAGTGTAAACTGCGCTTTCACAGAGTGGCATTTATGCTTACCTCTTGGAGATAGACACAGCTTGTCTGCAGACAATGGGAAAGACACTTTTTGTCTCTATCCCCTTTGTCACTTTTAGATTTTTATTACATGTGTCAATATATATATATACACACACACACACACACAAAATCATTCAGAAAACTACTTATTTAGAAATGGCCCTTGTGCGAGTGATGTGACCGCATGGGCCTCAGCGTCCATCTTTAGGATGGAGAGTGTAACAGGAACTACCTCCAGAGGTGTCAGGGGAAAAACGTAATAAACTACATATAATTTTAAAAGAAAAAGGGCAGAAAAAAGAAAACCTTAGGACTTCCAGTGAAACTTCCAGTTAAAGATGGCAGAGGGAACACATTCATTTAGCCAAGTCCCAAACTGGCGGCCAGGAAAGCTGAGAAGGAACCTGGCTGACAGCACAGTACCCGCAGCTCAGGAAGCTGCACAACCAGGTAACTCAAGAAGGGGGTTGAAGGTGCTGATTTGAAAGGTCTATTCAAGAGGAAATGCACCCCCAGGACTCTCTTCTTCCCTATCCCAAGCCTCCACAACTGTGCTAGGAAACCTGGAGGGATGTTCTCTGGATTGGGGGGGGGCTTGAAGGGTGGGTGCCAGGCACAGCTAGTGGTGAGCTACCTACCATGTGGAAATGGCAAGGATCACGTTAAACCCATTGGATGTTGGGACCCCCAACCCTCTTTCAGAAATAAGCCTTCTGGGATGAGGTCAACAAGATGTGTGACTTCCAGGCAGGAAGACTTCCTGGGGCTCTGACCAGCCCACAAGCAAAGGCCTGGACATGCTGACCCTGGGCGTTGATGGGGAAACAGCCATCTGCAGACACCCAAGTAGAAAAGTCCTGCCCAGGTATCAGAACCTCCAGCCCTAAAGCGCCTCACCCTTAAATACAGACGGACAGCAGGGGGCCAGCAGACATTCAAGGAAAGCATCTAATACCAGAGGCCAAAATAAACAGAAGACACATGTGTGCAGTTAGTTAGAGACTGTGTAGGGAGAAAACTCTTTTTTAAAAAATCCTATAATATCCTCAGAAGGATGAAGAAGATACAATAATAAATATTCAGAGACCCCAAAAAAGAACTATGGTACAGATGACTAAGTACAGTGGAAATGGTAAAGTCAGTAGAAAGTTTCAAAGATGAAGTTGAGGAATTTTCCCAGAAGGTAAGGTCAAAAGATGGAAAAAGGACAGAAAAAAAATACAACATTCAAATAATAAGCATTCCAGAAAGAGGAATCGAAAAAAAAAGTGGGAAGGAAATCAAATAATTTAGGACTATTTTCCCAAACTGAAGGACCTGAGTTACGAGAATGGAAGGGCTTTCACCCAGTACAACAGATGGAAGCTCCACACCAAGACACATCGAATACCGCGGGTCAAGAGAAAATCCTAATACCGAAACGTGGAGTAAATGAAACAATGCCCTCAAAACCTGGAATTCAACACCCAACTAAACTAACACATGAAGAGAATGGGTAAAAGGTTTTAAAAATTTCCCTCCCATGGAAACTATTGAAGGAAATACCCAACCAGGATAAAGCTGTAAACTAAGAACTGGGGTACTGGACACAGGAAGTCTGGAACAAGAGGGAGGTAAAAGGACACCTCAGCATGATGGTGAAGGAAATACCAAGACCAGAGCTACAGCAAAACCAGAAATCAACCAGTCCAGATGGAACAGGTTGCAAAGCCCTGGAAGTCCACTTTTTTCAAGGAGCTGACAAATATGTTTGAATTTGTTGATAAGAGACTTCCACCACTGGGGAGAATTTGAGAGTTAATTAGTAATATGGACATAGAAATACTAATAAAAAATAGAATTATTTTCTTCAGGGAAGATGAAACATTGTACAGAAAAGACTCAGCTGTAAAGAACATCTATGTTGTCCTAACAACATAAACCCTGTTCTAACCAAAATTAGGATATAACCAACACCAATTCTACACAATCGCTTCCAGGAAATAAATACAGGCAACACTTCCCAGCTCATTTTATGAAGCTACCATTAACCAATATGAAACCCAAACCAAGAGAATAAAAGAAAACTTCAAACCAATATCATTCATGGACATAGAAGCAAAAATCCTCAACAAAATATTAGCAAAGAGTCCAGCCATTAAAAAAGAAGAAAAAAGAAAAAAAGGATCTAACTCTATTGGGAAAGTGGACAGAAAGCAGACACGTACGTGGCAGTTGTGGCCTATGAAGGGAGCCAAGTCCTCATTCTCGTAAGGTGAGGAGCCAAGAAATAATGTCTACGAGTGACAAGTCAAGAAGTGCCAATATAAACGTTACTTAGAAATGTTTGTAAATACCAAGAGAATCAATGAAAGGGAGCTGAAAAGGCAAGGGGGTGGACAAGGGGAAAATTAACATTGGATTATTTTTTGAACAAGTCTTTTAGGACCATTTGACTTTGTATGCGTGCAAAGTTTTGACAGAAGTAAAAACCAAATTAACAAAAAAGAAAATCTATTCTTAAAACTTCAAAAAGGTCAAGACTTTTTTCTTTTAAAGCCAACTCTAGGGGTATGAAAGTAACAGGCAGAAAATGTTAAGATAAGGAACAAAAATTTCTTACACTGAATAGATTTCTGTGTGTGTCCCCAGACTCAACAGTGAAGCACTTCTTACTTCCTCATGTTCTGCGAATCACAAACTACAGGTTTTGCAGATGACAGTTCAGCCTTCTTACCATGTCTAGGAAGGACATTTAAAATATTACTTTAGATTAAAAGGCAAAAGAGAAATGGAACTGATCTCACCTGCCACCTTCCCCGGCAGCTGCCACAGCTTCCTCTGCAAGGCGCAGGGCAGTCTCTGGAGTGTACCAAAACTGGCTCAGCTGCTATGGCAGAGGAATGAGTGAAATCATTTTACAACTGGCATAGAGTTTATCCTTTTATATCAACTATCAGTGTTCACTGCTGGGCCAAGTAATATACTCTGATTGCACTTCCTTCTGGTATGGTACCTCTTGTTTTTCCTAGAGTTAATACACGATTGTTTCATTTGCTTGGGTTCTTTTTTTTTTTTTTTTTTGCGGTACGCAGGCCTGTCACTGCTGTGGCCTCTCCCGTTGCGGAGCACAGGTCCCGGACGCGCAGGCTCAGCGGCCATGGCTCACGGGCCCAGCCGCTCCGCGGCATGTGGGATCCTCCCGGACCGGGGCACGAACCTGCATCCCCTGCGTCAGCAGGCGGACTCTCAACCGCTGCACCACCAGGGAAGCCTCTGCTTGGGTTCTTTGAACCTATCCCTAATTCTCCCAACATCCTGTAACTTCTGAGAAATGGTGTGTAGGAGGTAAATGCTGTGAGACTTACCATGTCTAAAACATTTTAATATTATCCTCACATTTGACTGATAACTCAGCTGGGTGTAGAATTCTAGGCTGAACAAAAATTTTCACTCTAAATCTTGAAGGAATTGCTCTACTTTTTTCTAGTTTCTAGTAAAGCTACTGAGAAGTGCAATGTGACTTGTAGACCTGAGACTCTGTAGGTGACATGCTTTTCTCTGGAAGGTTCTAGGATCTTCTTTGTCACCTATATCCAGAATTTTCAATAATCATGTGTCTTAGTGAGGGTCTTTGGTTCTGGGAAATTTTCTAATATCATTCTTTGAAGGTTTCCTCCCCTCTTTGTTTTCAGTTCTATTTTTCTGGAACTCCAGTTAGCTGACTTTTGTTTTGTTGTTCATGTTTTTATGTATTTTCTATAACCACCATAGATTATTTTAGAATCAGAAAAAAGTACATAGTATTTAAATAAGCAGAAGGAAAAGAGAAAAAAAGACCACCTCAAGAATAATAATGTACTTCAAGTTTCTAATATTGACTATTCAAAGAATCAAGCTAAAGACAAAAGCACATAAAGAAGGGAAGCAGTGAGAAAGAGGCATCTGAGTAAGTGGAACATTTAGAATAAATATAAAGAAACATTTTTGTCCCAGTCTCAAACAGATGGTAAACAAGAAAATTTTATATGACTTAAGAGATCTAAACTTGACACAAAATGTAGAAGACTGCTTAAACACACACACACACCTCCTTCCAGCTGCAAAGTGATGAAGAGAGGCAGATCTATTATCACGGGGTCGTCACAGACAGAAATTTCAAGCCTCATCTATTTCTCCACTATCTCCTTCAAAAATGTAAATTTCTACATTCCAGGTTAGGTTAGTTTTCCTGAACTCACTTTTTTTAATTCCTATTTTTATTTGGACCATAAAAATACAATTAAAATACATACTGTGCCCCAGAAACTATTAATATCTTCTTTAAAACTCAGTTTCATCTATTTTTTATTACATGTTTAAGTCCAGTTACCCCATTACTGCAATGATCAATTTTTCCCTTTTCTCAAGGACTGCTGGGCTTCATAACAACCAACAGAATGCATTGGTATACAAGAAGGAAGCACAGTTTGTGCTGGATATAATGATATGCTGTTCTTCTATCTGAAATGTCCCCTCCTCTGATCACCAGGCAGCCTGAGAGTCAGAATTAGGAAAATCTGCATTTATACTGTCTTAAAATGTTCGTGGACTGCTTTCTGTCTTAGCTCCTGAACAGGCTGTCAGCTTCGTAGTGACAAGTGAGATAAACTTGGGTATTAGGTCAGATACAGACAAACACTGGACTAGGTACAGAATAGGCTCCACACCAACACTTCCTGATGGGTGTGGAATGCATTAACTTACCCAGTTCTCTTCTATCGTTCCAATGTTATACTTGTCATCGCCACCGAGGTCAGTGTACTGTTTCTGCTCAGCATAAAATTCCTGCAGAGCTGCAAGGGCATGGGAAGAGAGCTGGGGGAGGTCCTCATCTTCAGAGTTGCTCATTTCACACCTTCAGGGAAATGAGTATAAGTGATGTTTGTTTTTTCCATCAAACAACAATTTAAAAAAAATTTATCTCACAGCAGGGATCCAAACTGAAAGTGAGTCGTATAAAGGAAACACACCTGTATGATCCCTTGCAGAGTGAAATCTTTACCATAAATACTATAAAGATGTTTTGCTTTTCTTCTGGCACCCCAATGGCCACATGCAGCTAATTCACAGTAGATTCTCTTAATAAGATCTTTTTATGTGGGAATGTCACTGTTTTTAGGTGGCCTAAGGCTCCTGGGTGTCACTGACAGGATAAGTGAAGGATCATAAAGGAGGGGTATAGGAAGAGATATGAAAAATAAAAGGGATGAGATAATGCAAATTATGATAATAATGAGACACCACTATATACCTACCAGATTGACTAAAATTAAGAAGACTGATAATACCAAATGTTTTGGGGGATGTGGAGTAACGGAAATTGCCTATTCTGCTGTTGAAATGTAAATTGATGAAAACATTTTGGAAAACAATTTGACCTTACCCCTGC
>RJWK010018597.1:0-33187 GCA_004363435.1 Platanista minor
TAAATGATATTAATAAATTATTAATAAATAAATAGGACATAGTCCTAATAAAATTTATAATAATTCCCCAACAGTCTATGTTTAAATGTTCTCAAATACCCCCAAAGTTATTTCTTTCTCTTTTTTTAACATCTTTATTGGAGTATAATTGCCTTACAATGGTGTGTTAGTTTCTGCTTTATAACAAAGTGAATCAGCTATACATATACATATATCCCCATATCTCTTCCCTCTTGTGTCTCCCTCCCTCCCACCCTCCCTATCCCACCCCTCTAGGTGGTCACAAAGCACCGAGTTGATCTCCCTGTGCTATGAGGCTGCTTCCCACTAGCTGTCTGTTGCTATGTATTTTACATTTGGTAGTGTATATATGTCCATGCCACTCTCTCACTTCGCCCCAGCTTACCCTTTCCCCTCCCCGTGTCCTCAAGTCCATTCTTTACGTTTGTGTCTTTATTCCTATCCTGCCCCTAGGTTCTTCAGAACTTTTTTTTTTTTTTTTAGATTCCATACATATGTGTTAGCATACGGTATTTGTTTTTCTCTTTCTGACTTACTTCACTCTGTGTGACAGACTCTAGGTCCATCCACCTCACTACAAATAATTCAATTTCGTTTCTTTTTATGGCTGAGTAATACTCCACTGTATATATGTGCCATATCTTCTTTATCCATTTATCTATCTATGGACACTTAGGTTGCTTCCATGTCCTGGCGATTGTAAATACTGCTGCAATGAACATTGTGGTACATGTCTCTTTTTGAGTTATGGTTTTCTCAGGGTATATGCCCAGTAGTGGGATTGCTGGGTCATATGGTAGTTCTATTTTTAGTTCCCAAAGTTATTTCTGTAGCTGTTTTGTTCAAATCAGGAATCCCATTAAGTATCAGACATTGCATTTGATTGTTATACATGAAGTCTCATTTAATCTAAAGCAGCCTCCATCCCCCAGAGTTTTTTATGTGACCCATTGAGGAATAGTCTGACTTTAAACAATGTGAGCAAGACCTAGAATCAAGGGACTTCCCTGGTGGCACAGTGGTTAAGAATCCGCCTGCTAAGGCAGGGGACATGGGTTCGAGGCCTGGTACAGGAAGATCCCACATACTGTGAAGCAACTAAGCCCGTACGCCACAACTACTGAGCCCACATGCCACAACTACTGAAGCCCGCGCCTACAGCCCATGTTCAGCAAAAAGAGAAGCCACCACAATGAGAAGCCCACTCACCGCAATGAAGAGTAGCCCCTGCTCGCCACAACTAGAGAAAGCCCGCGTGCAGCAACAAAGACCAAACACAGACAAAAATAAAAATAAACAAAATAAATAAATTTATTTAAAAAAAAAAAGACCTGGAATCAATACATCTCATAGGAACATTAATATAGAGGGAAATACAAAAGTTTCTGTTCCTATTATCCTTAACATTTATCTCAATTCTCCACTTTTAAGATTTTAAAAAAATCTTTCACCTATTTTTTTTTTTTTTTTTTTTTTTTTTTTTGCGGTAAGCGGGTCTCTCACTTGTGGCCTCTCCCGTTGCGGAGCACAGGCTCCGGACGCGCCGGCTCAGCGGCCATGGCTCACGGGCCCAGCTGCTCCACGGCATGTGGGATCTTCCCAGACCGGGGCACGGACCCGCGTCCCCTGCATCGGCAGGCGGACTCTCAACCACTGCGCCACCAGGGAAGCCCTCTTTCACCTGTTTTTTACACAATTTCTAGAGCTGATTAAGGTAATTTAGATACATATACCTCACCAGAGGCTCACATATAACATAAAAACATTCCAAAGTTTTTCTCTGGAATATGTGAGTCCATGCTATGGGTGCTGTGTAAATGAAGGGAGATAGAATAGGCACTTTAATAAGGCTTAAGAAATTCTAGATCAGTAGAATCCAGCACCTCTTGTGAAAGATGCTGATTATTTTGTCTTTTAAGAGGGTATTACAGTATCCCAAGCTGTGAAAAAAATATAGAAACGTAGACACTTGGGATGACATTCTAAGGTGTGCAGTGCCTTATGAGAGAGCAAAATTATCTCTCAAGAGAATTCTGATCCTTGTGAGAAAATCTGTCAGCTTACCAGAAAACACCAGAAAAAAAAAAAGAAACCCAGAAAAATCACCCCAAATTTCATAAAATTCCCATGAAGTGAGAACTGCTGGCATGTAACTGGAGGTGCACATAATGAACATTGTTCATAGTAGAAATAGGGTACAGTGAGACCAGAGAGAAGAAGCAACCTTATACAGCACTTATGCCACAGTGGGGTGTGAGGTTACAGATAAGGGGCCTTGAAGAAATACCTGAGAAAACATGACCATAGAAATGAGAGAGGTGTGTGCTGTTGCCTACCTATGTTTTAAAGTTTCTCAATTCATTGACATTAAGAAATAGGGTCAGCAAGGAGTCAAAAATAAGGAACTTGGCAACTGAGATAATAGAAATGCATAAAGGAAAAGGAATCAAATGTGCTGACTGGAAAAGCAGAAAGCTAGAGTTCCCTCAACTGAGAAAAAGAATAGGGTAGATTTAATTAGAAGGAGCTGAACTTATAAAGAACAGGAATTAAGGCTTAGAATAAGATGGAAGATAATAA
This sequence comes from Platanista minor, assembly GCA_004363435.1. NCBI lineage: Eukaryota > Metazoa > Chordata > Mammalia > Artiodactyla > Platanistidae > Platanista > Platanista minor. Next base: position 2,602 of record RJWK010018597.1, read on the forward strand.
AAGCAGTGATGCTCTAACCTCTCTGCACTGGGCAATATGGTAACCACTGGCCACATGTGGCTATTTAAATTTAACTTAAAGTTAAAAATTCAGTTCCTTAGTCCTATTAGTTACATTTCCAATGCTCAATAGCCACATATGTTTAGTGGCTACCATACTGGATGTACAGATAGAGAACATTTCCACATTTCAGGAAGTTGTCTATTGGACGATACTGTTCTAAGGACATTAAGATGAGTAGGAAAGAAAAAGGCAGAGAAAGAGATGAAGGAGGAGGGATGGTGATTCATAAACTCTCTTCCCCACTTCTTGCTTAATGTCACTAGTTCTCATGTGACAATTAACATAGCCACTGTTCTGCAGCATCGGAGTTCTACCACACCTCCTCTCCAGAAAGCTGCTGGGGGCTTTGCTGCCTTAGGATGCTCTAGTTGGTTGGTACCGTGGAGCAAGGCCTTGAGTTAGGGGTGGAGTCAGAATTGGGTGTGGGGAAGCGTCATTCCATGGATGAAGAGGCCCTGTGTACATCTTAGCACCATGCCCAGAATTCAAGGTGGATAAAACATTCACTGGCCACTGGAAAACCTGCAGGAGTAAGTCCTTTCGCCTCCAGTGCCCAGTGAGTCTTCAGTCATTCATGGTCAGACGGTCCTACTACTAATACATTGCTCAAACGAAGTCATAGGTCGATACTTACATTCTATCCTACTTGACGAATAAGAAATTTGGCCTGATCATCTCCTATTATTTTATTTCTTCACATCAACCAATCCCTATCATAAGCATTCTTATGCCCTGCAAGTAAATACAGGGAGCCTATCTCCTTCCCTCTAAACTCCATGACGCATGGCATGGAATTTCAAGTCAGTGTGGAGTAACCTTCTTTGCCACATACCTGCAGTGAAATGACAGCATTCTAGAGAACCTCTGACCCTCAGAGATATCCTTCCTTTCTGGGACAATTTTTAACACCTTTTGACCATAATCAACATCTTATCAGATAGATCTCTTTTTCCAGACTGCCATTTCGATCTCCATAGACTTCCTGCCACTCACAATATTTATATGAGACATTGCCAGATGAAGAGGAGGGTACCCCCAGAACACTTCCAAAGGCTTCCCTGTGAGAGTCACTATTTATTTTCACAGACTTCAGGGCTGCATTCCGTTTCCCATTTGCATGTGTGGGCAGCCTTCTCTCCAGTGTATTCCCTCTGCTCTAATTGGCTCACTATATAGATTCTTGGCTCTGGGCTCGGGAATCGTCATTGACTTTTTTTTTTTTTTTTTTTTTCCGGTATGCGGGCCTCTCACTGTTGTGGCCTCTCCCGTTGCGGAGCACAGGCTCCGGACGCACAGGCTTAGCGGCCACGGCTCACGGGCCCAGCCACTCCGCAGCATGTGGGATCTTCCCGGACCGGGGCACGAACCCGTGTCCCCTGCATCAGCAGGAGGACTCTCAACCACTGCGCCACCAGGGAAGCCCCGTCATTGACTTTTAACCCACCTCACCTGAAGAACAGCTTTCTGTGTTTCCATTAGTATTTCAGGCTTTGCTCCTCATTTTTAAAATTATCACCAGGACTTTAATTGGTGGTTTTGACTGTTTACTTTTAAGCTGGCTTAGTGATATTTTAAATTTTGTTTTACTGCATTTGAAGAGGACAGAAACTTAAAGAGAGAAAAATAATTGGGGAAAGAAGATATTCATTTAGAGAGAAAGCAGAGACCTCCCTGGACTTAGGCTGGTCACTTAATAGGAATTGTGATTTATGCAAGGAACATTATAAGTATCACAGTTTTGCTTGTATGAACTAATGCTTTAAAAAAAAATCCTCACTTTTACATTAGCAAATTTTCTGTCTCTTAAAAAATAGCTTAGAAAATGACTGTTTCCTAACGACCACTGAAATGGAAAGTTTATAATTTTCTACTGTGACCTGAAGATCTGGCAAGGAGCATGGGCCAGATAATCCTCTTTGAATAATATAAACTTCCAGACTCCACTTGTCTTTTTAGCATGGGAAGAAGCTAAACAACCTGTAAATAAAGCATAGGGTGAAAAGCCCCTATCAGTTGCACAACTCTCCACACTTCTGATCATTTTAAATGCCTACCACTGGAAACCTTCAATAAAGGAATGAATCTTCCATGCCTCACAAAGAGCTGCCTTTCAGCTAGAAGAGGGTGTGTCCCCAAGCTTTTACCTGTGAGCAACGATGATCTTGTTATGCACTGCAATGAGACCAGCCCAAGTTTTTAGGGTGGGGATCTAGACAGGTTATACGCACCTTCAGACCTGCTCCCAGAGAAGAAAGAAATACCTCAAAGCCTGCACATAAGAACATCTACTGAGAAATTATTTTAAGCAGACACCAGCTGAGTAGGGGGAGGAAAAAGAAGAGAGAAGAACAAACAAAACTCCCTTGGTCTTGGATATAAGAGAACCCAGCAGCAATGAACTGGCCCTTCCTCAGAACAGCTGCAGTGCTGTTCATTTTCCTGGTAAGTGGATCCTGTTAAAAACTTTCCAACATCATTTCATTGTAAACAAGTGAGGACTTTAAATGTTATTTTATGTTACTTCCACCCTAAACCCATTAAAGGTTTATGTTAATGAGAAGGTGATTTTATGAACTAGATTTTTAAATAGTGTTTCTCTCCTTAATTGAAGACATCATATCACATCTCTGACATCGAAGTCATTGCTAAGTCATGCCAGGAAAACACTGAATTTGGGAAAGTCATGTCACTACTTAATAGCATTTTGTTGTTCAATTTCTCTTTTGCAGGTAGGCTTTGAAAACTAATCTCATAGGTGTATCTTGATTTTTAACCTAGACATTTTCCCATACTTTTGGTATCTTTGCTAGTAGAGTCACTCTAATTTTTAAAACATAAAATTAGGATCCAAACAAATTAAAATCATAGCTGTTTGTGACTGGCTTCACCATCCAATCTCAACGGTTCCATATGTGGTTGGGGGTCCATATCACTAATATCAGAAGCCCCACAGTGCTAAACTGTAACTTCATTTAAAAAACATATTTTAATTTCAAAAAGAATGGCAGTACAAGAGATTTATAAATGACATAGTAGGTGAAGGAATGGCTATAATTAAGGAGTAAGTATAATTATTATGATACTGGTTCTTACTACTGGAAAGTCAGTAATGACTGTGACATAAAAGGTGTACATTTGATGATCAGAGAAATGTAACAGAATGCTTTATCATTGCCCCCTTACATGTTACTAGTCTTCTCTTTAGAGATAATTCTAAGGGCAACACCAGTGTGTTGCCTCAATTTCACTTATGTTGAAAAACTGAAAATCGTAGTCTTTCTCACAATAAGGTTAATATAATCCAAAGAGGTGAGTGCCAGGTAAATTGTCCTCCAGTTTGGGAAGACGTAGTGCTGTGGTGCATATGTGTCTCTACTTGCTTAATTTTTTGTTTGTTTGTTTGTTTTGTTTTTTTGTGGTACGCAGCCCTCTCACTGTTGTGGCCTCTCCCGTTGCGGAGCACAGGCTCCGGATGCACAGGCTCAGTGGCCATGGCTCACGGGCCTAGCTGCTCCGCGGCATGTGGGATCCTCCCAGACCGGGACACGAACCCGTGTCCCCTGCATCGGCAGGCGGACTCTCAACCACTGTGCCACCAGGGAAGCCTTACTTGCTTAATTTTTGAACTGGATTGTTGGGTTTCTATAATGACAAGGTAGATACTTGATTCAACATATGCGGGTTAACTTGAATTCACTTTTAATTGAGAGGTCATAGCCAGTGAATTTAGTTATAAATGAGCATCAGTAAGCTGTAGCTGTAGTTCCAAACTACCCTTCAAACTTTAGCCTTATTCCATGGACTTGATCCTGAGGATGAGACGATATCATAATTTGGGACACAGCAGGGATTAATGAGCACCACAGAGTATGTCATTTGAACATAGGAGCTCTTGTTAATTATGCAATAATAAAATACTTTTATTTTTAATTTCATATAAACTTGACCCAATTAAGGCCTATTATAGTGTCAGTTGATTAAAGTTTATTCAGATGCTTATGTACTTTCACAGAATCTATACGATGCCTTCTTTTACTATTTTTATGATTATTTCTAACTAATTACATCCTATAAAATTCCTTTAAACAGCCAATTGTAACTAGTCGTTCTTCAGTACAACATACCATTTTATCAAAATCATGTAACCTCATTGAATCCTCTTTGAAGAGAGATTTCTGGGCATCTGTACTTTATGTTCTGAGTCTGGATAGTTTTTGTTTGTTTATATGTAGGTTGTTTGTTTGTTGCCATAGTTTGCTTTGGAATCAATCATAAGTTTCTCATACACCTTATGAAAATTATTTCTCAAAGAACTTATTTTATAAAGAATTGAGATGTGGGCTTCCCTGGTGGCGCAGTGGTTGAGAGTCCGCCTGTCGTTTCAGGGGACGCAGGTTCGTGCCCCTGTCCGGGAAGGTCCCACATGCCGCGGAGCGGCTGGGACCGTGAGCCATGGCCGCTGAGCCTGCGCATCCGGAGCCTGTGCTCCGCAACGGGAGAGGACACAACAGTGACAGGCCAGCAAACCGCAAAAAAAAAAAAAAAAAAAAAAAAAAGAATTGAGATCTTTCATTTCATGTTATCATAACATTTTTTGTAAAACATTTCACTTTCTGAGGTTTAGAAAATCACAATTTATTTTTACTACTGATTTTGCCAGATGATTTGGATAAATGTCCTTTGGAGTTATCCAATCTATTTTTGCTTTAAAATACTTTTTTCAGAAAATTAACCATCACATAGCAAACTATTCCTCTTACTTTTCTGCTAGCCTTATTCTGAATGTTTGCTTTTCCCAATTAAAAAAAAAAAAAAAAGAAAGAAATCTATGTAAAGTCTTTATATTCTTCTCTGCTCAAAGTTGGTAAGTGAAAATCTACATTAGGGAGCATATTTGGACAATTTTGAAGACCTTTAAGACATTTAAGCTGGTAGTATCTTTAATGCAAACCCACTGAGAGCTGGGCAACCATGTATTTACAAGTATGTTGTGTACTCTGCTCAATGTACCTTTAAGTTTTAGACCTTGTTCAAATTAATGGGTTAGATCAGGGAGAATAAAGCTGAAGAACCTGCTCTTACAGAGACCAAGACTGTCACACGACTATTCCATTATTTAGACAAGTTGGCTGGACAGACAATAGTTTGCAGCTGTTATAACACTGCAAGCCAAATAAATGTTGTTGATGCTACATTTATTTTTCTTTCTTTTTTGTTTCCATGAGGTTAGTGTGTGTTGCTGGCAGGGGGCTGAGGGGTGGTTAGAATGAATTCTAGACCAGAAAACAATGTTACCTTTGCATCAAATATAAGAAATCTCTGTGAATGGTTGTTAACAGTGGCATAAGGTATGGCATGGTGACTGTGGGAAAGCAAAGTAGAACCAGTAGAATTTTTATAGTTCTATTGACTTCTAAAACTTACTTGTGACTTACTTTACCAGGTCCAATCAGTCACCTCAAATCAATACAAATCTCAAGGTGTCTTTTTCTATAAAAGCCAACTTCTGCAGCTTACACTCAAAGAACAAATAAACCTATCTTTATCTATTACCAGGACTGATCGGTTTTTCAGTTCATCATACCAGCCTAGCTTCTCTTCTTTCCATGGTTAATACTTCCTTTAAAAAAAAAAACCCTTCTGACCACCTGATAAACTAACTCCACAATTTGAACTTAGGGCTTCCCTGGTGGTGCTGTGCTTGAGAGTCCGCCTGCCGATGCAGGGGACACGGGTTCTTGCCCTGGTCCGGGAGGATCCCACATGCCGCAGAGCGGCTGCGCCCGTGAGCCATGGCCGCTGAGCCTGCGCGTCCGGAGCCTGTGCTCCGCAACGGGAAAGGCCACAACAGTGAGAGGCCCGCGTACCGCAAAAAAAAAACGAAAACAAAACACAATTTGAACTTAGCTGAAATTATTAAGGATAAAGCAGGTGTTTTTAGAGTATTTCTCAGGACCAGGGCTAAAATACACAGAATGTATCGTTCATCAACTTAATGTGAACCAGTCATCTTAAATTTCCATAATTGTGTTCATTGATGCCTAAAGCAAGAGAAGGACTAACAAACTAGTACAGACCAAACAGAAGAGAAGCAAAAGAGAGGATTCTTTATGCTTTCTTGTGTACATACTACAGTGATACACATTATAGACATTAGAACTTCAGTAAAATATTTTATAGCAAATGGAAGCAGCATTTCAGTTCACCTGTTAAGTTCATAAATTATATTTAAGCAAAATGATGACGCTCTTAAAAGCTTTGGAATTTCACAGCAGATTTAGGATCAGCATGTTCTTTCACTTTTATGAAAATAGAGAGTACAAATTTGTCATCATTTAATTGGTTTGAGTTGCCACAGAGTAAAACATTTTGCTGTGTCTGATTTAGGTAATAGAAAAACCTAAAGAACTAGGAAATGCTAACTGGATAAATCTGAAGGCATGGCCCCTAAAGGACAAGATTTACCTACTTAACAAGGCTCATGAATCTAGAAAAATAACACTCTGTCTATACCCAGAGCACTTAATTTCTGATAACTCTTTTCTCCACTACACATTCTTCAAGGACACTGTTGCTGAGGTTCCCTGTGTCCTAACAGGCATTGCCTACCACAGAAGCAGGATGCATGCTCAGTACTGCAGTTAGACTCACTATGCTTCCCTCAGTGAGGGAACACCCTTACAGAACACTGGGTCATGTCACCCTTGCTGGCTATGCTTGGCATGCAAGGTCCTTTAATGGACTTAGGCAAGTCAAAGTGGTTTAAATGCCACTGGCTGCTGATCCATACTCTCAGTTGGTCTATGAGCACAGGGCACAACCTTGTCTAATGAAAAACCACATCTTCAGAAATTAATGGCTTCCTGATGCTCATAAAATGACTTGACTGTAAGTTATTAGAGGGCAGGTTCTGTTCTGATTCACATTTGTATCCTTCACAGTGCCCTGCACCAGTGCAAGGTTGCTCAGTAGATGTCTAATTCACAAAGTAGAGGCATCAAAAGGGAATTTTTGGATAGTTTATCTTTTTCTCCCCCCACACACTCCAAAAAATCATCAGGGTATTATTAAACATGAAAATAATCATGCTGAATTTCCCTAACATGTATTTTTATGGTGCACTATCACATTTATATTTAATCTAAGGCTTACCATAATAGTTTTAGGGCTTAAGCCCTTTGAAAGTCTTAATCCAACCTTGGGTCCACACCCAAGTATGGATATATATTTGATATGTATTTGTTAAATAAATAAATAAACCAATAAACAAATATGAGGAATGAGCTATCAAGGTGTTGTCAACTCCAGACTGATAGCTATTGTCCAAGTTATACAAAGGAAAGACAAAACAGGAGGTTTTTTTTTTTTTGCGGTTCGCGGGCCTGTCACTGCTGTGCCCCACCCCCTGCTGCGGAGCACAGGCTCCGGACGCGCAGGCCCAGCGGCCACGGCCCACGGGCCCAGCCACTCCTCGGCATGCGGGATCCTCCCGGACCGGGGCACGAACCCGCGTCCCCCGCATCGGCAGGCGGACTCTCAACCACCACACCACCAGGGAAGCCCAGGAGGTTTTTTTAAAAGAAGCAATTATTATATTTTAGCTTTATCTCAGGTTCATCCTTGGGATGTATGTAACAGCTAAACACATCAGAATTTGATGCTTAAAAAACTGTCAAGAGACTGTGGAAGACTACCTTACAATTATTAAATGAAAGAGGTTTCCCTTATAAAAATCACTTACTACTTTCAAGACTATTTTTATTATATGCAAAGAAATGTAAACCTCAATATCAAAAGAAATAACTAAAAATGAGTATAATTAGAGAGTCATTGAAATTAGCATGCAATTTTGTGTCTTGTGGCTTTTTAAAAAAATATGTGAGGGGCTTCCCTGGTGGCGCAGTGGTTGAGAGTCCGCCTGCCGATGCAGGGGACACGGGTTTGTGCCCCGGTCCAAGAAGATCCCACATGCCGCGGAGCGGCTGGGCCTGTAAGCCATGGCCGCTGAGCCTGCGTTTCTGGAGCCCTGTGCTCCGCAACGGGAGAGGCCACAGCAGTGAGAGGCCCGCGTACCGCAAAAAAAAAAAAAAAAAAAAAAAAAAAAAAAAAAAAATATATATATATATATGGATTGGCTCCTAAAATAATGATTCAGGGAGGAGTCATTGAGGATGTGCTTTAAGTGAGTTATGTCCTGCTTTCTTAGAATATCTTAATTGGAAAGGGCTTTAGTCTCATATGCAGATGAGGAAACTGAGGCACAGAATGGCTAAGTGACTCACCGCAACACCCATAGGCAGAGGTCAAGAGAGTTGAGATGTACTCAGCTTGACAACGCTGTCTTCATCTTTAAGTGATTCTCTGTCACAGTCTCCACAGAACATATTCCCAACTCATTTCAGAATCCAAACTAGTCCCCTAATTGCCCCCAAATAACCTTATCTTTATTCTAGGGACAAGGTCTAGATCATTCAGGATAGTGTCCTTCAACTTCCCTCTCCAATCAAGTGATTTTCATTTCCATCCTCCTCTCTTCCCTACTCTCTGTCTTCAAAGTCCTTTCTTTCTGCCTATTCCCTCCCACTCTCCCCATCACGACATCTCCATCAAGGACTTTCATTCTGAACCTCTCCACTTTCAAATCAAAATTTCTTACTCTCCTCTTTCTCCTCCTTCAAAACCCTGTCTACCTCTCCCAAAAGATTTCCTTGGACACTACGTCTAATTCTACCATCACATATTTCTGTTTTTTTTTTTTTTTAATCATCAAACTTCTTAGAAAAGTGACTATCTTTATGCCCTCTTGGGAATTCCCTGACTGTCCAGTGGCTAGGACTCCGTGCTTCCACTGCAGAGGGTGCGGGTTCGATCCCTAGTCAGGGAACTAAGATCCCACATGCTTCGCAGCATGGGCAAAAGAAAATAAAATGGTTTATGTCCTTTTCCCCTCCATCTTATTCCCCAGTTTCTTTCAGTCAGAAAGGGCCTGTTGCATCCAATTGAAAGCATCCTGTTCAAGGTCACAGAAAATCTCAGATTTCCTCAGGATTCACTCTGCTCAACTATTTCATATCTGATGCAGTTCACACCCATCTGTCTTTCACTTTTCCCTTCCTTTGACATCCTTGACATCCAATGATATTTTCTTCCTATTTTTTTCAGCCACTTCTTCTTTTTTCTCTTTTTGTTTCTCGTTTCCTGTCATTGTTCCCAGTTATATAAATGTAGGGATTCCCCTAGTTTCATTCTCACCCACAGGCTGTTTCTTTGCTGTATTCTTGAGGGATTTCAAATTCTCCCATGATTTCAACTAACCTACCTGCAAAGATATTCCTCCATATATCAGTCTTGGACCACCATTGTTCATGGTGCTAAGTCATATTTCAAACTGCTAAGCATCTTTGCCCAGGCCTTTCTCTAGCATCTCAAACTTGATGTGTTCTAACCAGCTAAATTCTGCTATGGCCTTTCTCCTGATGTGCCCGTTTAAAACTGCCACCACCTGAGGTTCTTCCCTCTCTTGACTCCCACATCCCATGGGTTCTCAAGCCCTGTCAATTTCAACCATGCAGTATCTCTCCCTTGATCTTGCCCCCCGTCTGTTCCCGTGGCCACTGCTCCTGTTCAGCTCCTCATCTCTGGCCTGATTTCATGCAAAACACTCAGCTGCTGGTGGCCTGTAATCACTGACTCTTCCCACCATTCCCACCATTTGTTGGCAGAGTAATCTTTTAAACCCACAATTTTATCATGCCTTTACCGTGATCAAAAAACTTCCATATTTTCCTATTGCACACAGGGATTTGTTGTCAGAATTGAAAAGGTAACTGTATATAATTTAGTCTACCCCCATCATTTCACAAATGAGAAAACTAAAGCTCAGAGAATCAAGGAAGTACACTGAGAGTTTTCTGACTCTCCCAAGTCCTCCTTTTATCTCATTGTTTTGCCTTTGAAAGTCCAAGAGTGACTTTGTTTCAGAGTTTTTTCTGGACTCTGAGCAAATCACAATAAGATTATGTCAACAAAACACATTTTTAAGCAGACTCGGCAGTTTTTTAATTACTAATCCAGTTGAGAGCCTGACACGGTGGTGAAACCTGCTTGGTCTTCCGCCTAAGTTGCTACTCATGGGAAAAAGAATGACCCAGCTCCATAAAGTTCCATGGTTTCTTAGTCATCTGGCATAGTTCTCCAAAACAAACAGCAGGCACTGACACTTCATTGTGGTAAGGGAAGTACAAGACAGGTAACAGATTCATACCCAACTCTGTAGCTATGAAGAAATAGCTTCCAAACAGACAAATTAGATACTCCCACACCCCAGTCGTCCCACTCCCACAAACAAGAGCAAAAAGTGTTCAAGAGTTCAGAGGTAGCAAGAAATACACATTTGCATTAACATCATTTCAATTCTGTGCCCAAGAAGGACTCTACAATAACATTTCAGTTACTTGTCCAAAGTAACTTGGATGATTTGGGCCATTTATTTTTCTACCCCGTCCCCTACTCCACAGTATTACTATTATTGTTGTTGTTACTGTATATAAGCCTTCCTAATTCACAAGGATATTATGAGATTAGCTTAAAATCAGAATTATTTTGAATTCTCAAAGTTGTAATAATGTCAATTCTTTGTAGTATATTTTACTTAGTAATTTACTTGGAATAGGCTCTTATACTTTATTGTAAAACCCACACCTCAAGAACAAATTTAGGCTGAATTGTGTTGGAACTGTATTTAGCCCTAAATTAATATCCAAACCTCAATTTCTTTATCTGTAAAATGGAGAGAATTATAGTATTGACCACATGTACTAATGAAGATTGAATGCACGGATTTCTCTAAACACATTGCCTAGTACTTAGTTATCATTCAGTGAACTGTAATGGTGATTAATGATAAAGATTAACATTAAATGGATACCAGGAGTGTATAATTCCTATAATAAAAACATTATCTCTTTACACACTCATATTAACCATAAACACATATTTTCCTGAATTATCAATTATGGCAATTTTTAAAAATATGTACTTGGAGACTAAAATTTTATTTTTTTTAATGGTGAAATTGAAACTAACTGTAAAAAGTAATTTACTATATTTTGAAATGACTATTATTAGCATTTTTTAAAATGCAAACTATAATTTTCTTTTATCAACAGTCCAGATAAAGTCTAATTGTGATAACAGTTTTTGTAATTAGCAATTCTGAAAAAAAAAACAGATAAAGTTCAAAACTTCTTATTTAGGGAAAAATAAAAACTAAGAATTTACACTATCTTTAATGATTCTAAATTAAATTTAAAATTTAATAAATGTAGACAAATCCTTCAAATCCACACCTAATTTTTAAATAGATATTTTACAATGTCTTAAGCATATTGATATATTAGACTTAATATATGTGTGTGTGTTTTTAGAAATGCCTTTGTTTTTAGAGAAAAATAATTTAAATTATATGTATGATTTTCACTAGAAATCATATGTAAAGATCAAGGCCAGAGCTGAAACTAGGCAGAGCTCTGTTTGACTAGCTCACTTGTTTGACCGGGAAATTGTTTAATGCAGGAGAAAAGACTAATGAAAGCTGCTTACACAGCAATTAATCCCTACAGTCTTGTAATTTATTTTCATTGCTATGGAAGGATGCATTTATATCATCTGTTTTGTTTAGTGCCAACAATAAAATATCAAATATAACTCATTTTTACATAAAGAAAATTGTTTTTATTTTAGAACTTTTTATTCTCATATTTCAAAGCAAATTAAAGATTTATCACCTTAAGATTTTCAAGAATACTAGAAAATCTTCCATCTAGAATTGGACAGTGAAAAAGCAAATATTCCAAAGCTTTCCTGATATTTTCTGCTTTATATCCTTTCTTTAGTCCAAATTTTCTTTTTTCTATTTCCATCTGTGGCTAGTCAGATCCCAAAACTATCATCAAATATTTTAGTATCATAACATGCTGTTGAATCACTAAATAGCATCTGAGTATCTCCAGCTCTTCAGGCACAAGATTTACTAAGAGGTCCTGAGTTCCCAACTCACATTTTCCCTGGGTTCTAGTTTCAAATGTCCTAGCTCATATGATTACAAGTATCTGCATAGGCTAAGAATGAAAAAGAGGTTAACAATAAAAGTAATGAAAAGAAGAGCAAAATTGAAAGGTAAAAACCAAACATAAAGGAATTCTTAGCATCGTCATCAGAACTTGAGAGATAAAACCAGAGTCACCTGCTAATGACCCACAAGACTATTGCTTAAATTTTTTTAAGCAGTGAGACAGCATGAATTACAAAGCATTGAATTAAAAATTAATTATGGTTATCTTACTTTTTATAGGTGGTGCTGGAAGTTAACAGTGAATTTCAAATCCAGGTAACATATAGCAAATTAATTTTTTTCCAAATTAAAGATAAGAAAAATGGTTTGGGAGAAGCAACATATTTTCCAAAGAAAATTCATCCTTATAAGTAAAGTTAACGTTATGCTAAAATTAATAGGTTATCAAAATTACCAATTTTTCCCAATGAAACATCCTCTCTTTCTGACATTATAATTACCCCGTCCTCCAAAAGCTCCAGTGGAATGTGAATTATGAATAAAAGTTAATAGATATTATTACTTTATCCTCCCCACCCAAGGTCAGAGACTATAACACTAAAAATGGCACCATCAAGTGGCATTCTGTCAGGAGGCAAAAACGTGAGTGGATCAAGTTCGCTGCAGCCTGCCGTGAAGGTGAGGACAACTCAAAGAGGAACCCAATCGCCAAAGTAAGTGTCAACCCCAAAGCATAAAATCGAGAATCAGAATGGATGGAGTTAAACTTTCAAAAGAACCTGTCTTTTAAATATTTTATGAACACATCTCACTGAGAAATGATGATACAGAACAAAACTATAGCCATTCAGATTATGAACATTGAAGCCATTAAAAGTATAAATTAAGAAATTTAGGCACTCGCGGAAACAGCGAAACATTGACTCACCACACTGGTGAAATTAATATACATGATCATATGTCACCCCAAACTCTAGATGAAAAAAAATATAGTGATTTATACAATGAAGTTAATGCTCAGCACATTCACAGGAACTATTTCAATGTGTGCTACTTCTGCCTCCTAATTTCTTAGAATTGAATTCCTACTTTTGGCTTTGTTATGAACATTCACAATGTACCCTGCTTCATACTCTTTTCCTCTTATTTGCCCCTTTCTTCCTTTTGCACACACGTGCTCACACACATGTGTGCACGCACACACACGGAAACATATCCCCACACACAGAGTCACACATACAAACATATATACACATATGTACACAAATTTACACAGAGATTTCCCCATAAGATTGCTTACAGTCATACAATTTTTATTTCCAAGAGAGCCCTGGTTTCACATCCTCCTCATTTTCAAAACGAAAATCTTCAACACAGTCAGATAACTCTTGTTGCCTACATAAATCTACTTTAAACTTTCTTCTAAAACTTTACATTTAAAAAATTTTTTAATCTAAAGATCAAAGTTATGTAATAATATTGGTAGGCTCCTTAAGACTGCAAGGAGTTCTCTACTCTAGCCCCAACGTTAGCACAGAGACTAAAAATAATACGATCCATTGTAAATGTTGAATGAATGAATGCATGAAAGATAACTGCATAGATTTAGATTTATTCGGGTGATATTTTACTTTTTTCTAATTTGGTAGAAACAGAAATTGAATTTCTTTTATTACATTGTCATTTACCATTGAAAATGTAGAGCTGTTATTATTCCTCTTATCTAGGAAAATAATTCTCTATTTCCAGCATTTCTCAAAAGATAGCAGATACATTCAACAATTCTCAAGAAAGATAGTTGTCTTATATCAAACATAGCACTCTTGATTTGCTCCCTGTAATGTTTTCACCTGTGCTCTTTCTGCAGATTCACTCAGATTGTGCTGCAAACCAGCAAGTTACATACCTCATCTCTGGAGTAGGAATTGATCAACCACCTTACGGAATCTTTGTTATTAATCAAAAAACTGGTGAAATTAATATAACATCCATAGTTGATCGAGAGGTCACCCCTTTTTTCATTGTAAGTGGGTGAATATATATGTTCAGGCCTGTATTATTTTTGGACTATCTTAAGCTCAGATCATACCTGATTTGATTTCAAGAGTCTCAATATTAGGCATTTTTCGTTGTCCCTTATTTCATGAGCATCTTATGACCCAAAAGAAACAAAAGATTAAGAGAGAAAGGAGTGTTTGCGTAACTGCCTTAGCAAAAATGCTAACCTCTGGTCAGAGCCCGGTGTCAAGCTAAAGTGTTTGTTTGGAAGGGCAAACACCTAACTTCTTTTACTTCAATTCAGTTGAGAATATCGGTTCCTCTTAACTCCAATGCCAAATGATGATTCTGGAGCTCCTGATGGAGCCTTTCCTGAGTGAACATACTTTATGATAAAATCACATTGCTCAAGCTCACCTGAGCTCAGAATGTGCCTTGGAGATACTTTAATTCACCCTTAACGAATCTCACTCTATTCTTTACAGTTGCTGTGACAAAACTTCAAATCCTCCACCTCATTTCCACTTTATGAAACTGACCTGTGACCAACTTCATTAAAAAGTCTGAGGCCCTTCATCAGAAACTCCCACAATTAATTGTCTCTCCTCCAGTTCAGAAATATTCTGAATTAAATCCAAAAACGGGATCGATTTTCTTCTTTTTCTCAACTGCTTATCCCAAGAGCTATCTATTTTCCCATAATTACCTGTCCAAGAACCTTAATCAATCAACTTTGTTTTTTCATCTTTCTTCTGCTTGCTCCATTGGCTGCTAATCCATTTCCATCTATCATTAGGGTCAATACTTGTTAATACTTGGAAAATAAAAATAAAGACATTTTTAAAACTTTCTTTGATCTTGTAACCTCTTCTATTCAAACCCCATAATTTTCCAAAATGCCTTCAAATAGTAATCTACACTTGCAGGCTTTCACTCATACTGCTTTTCCGTATGCCTCAAACTACTTTAATTCCTTAGTCTTCTGTTCCAAGTCTGTATTCCTGCCTTGTCTCCCACAATGTTTCCCTGAAAACTCTAAATCAACATGCCAGCCTATTTGCTTTTCTTGATGCACAATGCATTTTTATATGAAATATATCACATAGGCAAAATAGTATACATTACACTTACATACACCAAATAATAATATAAACACCCACATAGCCACACCTATCCCATGAATGCTATATTTCTCTGAAGCCCCTGTGTGACTCTCCTTTGTCACATTCTCAAGCCCCATAACCCCTATTTCTAATTCCAAACAATTAGTTTTCACCACTCCATTTCCTTCCTCATGTGAATCTCTTTGCTTGAAACACCCTGCCAATTCCCTGCTCCACCTGTTGAAATTTTCTTTGACGATCTCTCAATCATTACATCCTCCTATGAAGTCACAGTAATTTTGTTCTTCCTTCGTGTAACTTATCGTGTTACCTTTTCTCAAATGGGATTTTGAGTTAGTGTTTGCCTCCCCTTATTGATTATAAGTACTACTTGTGTCTACCTTCAAGTAGGAAATAATGTCTTACTGTTCTTTTAATTTCCCACAATGCCTAGCATTGCTCAAAGAAAGCAAGAACTTAATAAATATGTGTTGCACCATGTAATTATTCCTCTTTTCTCTCCTAGATCTATTGTCGGGCTGTGAATTCACTGGGCCAAGATTTAGAGAGAATTCTTGAGCTCAGAGTCAGGGTTTTGGATACAAATGACAACCCTCCGGTATTTTCTATGTCTACTTTTCTAGGACAAATAGAAGAAAATTCTAATGCCAGTAAGTAGTCTACTTTATTAAGTAAACAAGACTATTTTGGCTTCCAGATCATTCTTAACAGCCAGACAACTAGAGGCTAAACTCTGTCAAGGTACTACATCACGAATGTAAAAGATAAGGTTGGAAAAGCATGTAGAACAGAAAGGCATGAGGAAATCTCCATAATGGCTTTCCCTTCAACTGTGGAAGCAGCTCCAACTGTCATACACAAGGAGCAACTCTAAATTAATAGGAAGCATTTTCTTACACACCAGCTCTGTAGTAGATTCCTAAGGAAAAAATCCAAAAGTACTTTGCGCAGTGGTGACAGAGGCACTGGGAGAATTTAGCCTCCCAACCTGACTACTTTGAAGGGGAATGTCATCCATTTCTATTCATACTGCCTTTTTTTTTTTTTTTTTTTTTTTTTTAAATTTTAACGACTCTAAAGTCACTCATAGAAATCACTTCCAGACAAGCTATTTGGTAGCCATAATCTTAAAGAGCTTTTCTTTGGCAACAAATAAATGCAAAACAAGCATTGTTTCCCCTTCTTATATATGATTTTTTTTTTTTTTTTTTTTTTTTGCGTTACGCAGGCCTCTCACCGTTGTGACCTCTCCCTTTGCGGAGCACAGGCTCCGGACGCGCAGGCTCAGTGGCCATGGCTCACGGGCCCAGCCGCTCAGCGGCATGTGGGATCTTCCCGAACCGGGGCACGAACCCACGTCCCCTGCATCGGCAGGCGGACTCTCAACCACTGTGCCACCAGGGAGGCCTCTTATATATGATTTAATAAATATGGGTTTTTTTGTTTTTACTCAAGCCACCGATAGTGTGTATTTGAAATGTATTACAAACCTAATCCTCTTTGGTCCTCCATGTACAATATATTTAAAGCTGACCATCTCAAGGAATGATAGTGGAGGAGCACCAGAAAATCTAGAAACTAGAACAAGTATTTACACAAGGGCTTTAAAAATCTAAATGTGCAATTGCTTCCTTATGGATTACTGCAAAAGGCAATATTTTAACTGCCAAATATTCAGTCACTTGGGTGGGATAGTATATTAACTGCTTAGTGTACCATTGAAGATTGTCCTAGATATAGTAAAAAAACAGCAGAGATAATGTCTCATTTGAATTCAAAACTTCAACTTACCATAGTTGCTTTTAACTGTTAAGTGATATAATTTCTTGTAAGTTCAAATAATTCTTACATTTTAATTATATTCATTAAAATACTATACCTACAGTTTAAACTTTTAAAAATGCTGCTATAAGAATGATAAACCATTAGCCAGACTCATCAAGAAAAAAAGGGAGAAGACTCAAATTAATAGAATTAGAAATGAAAAAGGAGAGGTAACAACGGACACTGCAGAAATACAAAGGATCATGAGAGATTACTACAAGCAACTATATGCCAATAAAATGGACAACCTGGAAGAAATGGACAAATTCTTAGAAAAGTACAACCTTCCGAGATTGAACCAGGAAGAAATAGAAAATATGAACAGACCAATCACAAGCACTGAAATTGAAATGGTGATTAAAAATCTTCCAACAAACAAAACCCCAGGACCAGATGACTTCACAGGCGAATTCTATCAAACATTTAAAGAAGAGTTAACACCTATCCTTCTCAAACTCTTCCAAAATATAGCAGAGAGAGGAACACTCCTAAACTCATTCTACGAGGCCACCATTACCTGATAACAAAACCAGACAAAGATGTCACAAAGAAAGAAAACTACAGGCCAATATCACTGATGAACATAGATGCAAAAATCCTCAACAAAATACTAGCAAACAGAATCCAACAGCACATTAGAAGGATCATACACCATAATCAAGTGTGATTTATCCCAGGAATGCACGTATTCTTCAATATATGGAAATCAGTCAATGTGATACACCATATTAACAAACTGAAGGAGAAAAACCATATGATCATCGCAATAGATGCCGAGAAAACTTTTGACAAAATTCAACACCCATTTATGATAAAAGCTCTCCACAAAGTAGACATAGAGGGAACCTACCTCAACATAATTAAGGCCATATATGACAAACCCATAGCCAGCATCATTCTCAAAGGTGAAAAACTGAAACCATTTCCTCTAAGATCAGGAAGAAGACAAGGTTGCCCACTCTCACCACTCTTATTCAACATAGTCTTGGAAGTTTTAGCCACAGCAATCAGAGAAGAAAAAGAAATAAAAGGAATCCAAATCGGTAAAGAAGAAGTAAAACTTTCACTGTTTGCAGATCACATGATACTATACATAGAGAATCCTAAAGATGCTACCAGAAAACTACTAGAGCTAATCAATGAATTTGGTAGAGTAGCAGGATACAAAATTAATGCACAGAAATCTCTTGCATTCCTATACACTAACAATGAAAGATCAGAAAGAAAAATTAAGGAAATAATCCCATTTACCATTTCAACAACAAAAAGAATAAAATACCTAGGAATAAACTTACCTAAGGAGGCAAAAGACTGGTATTCAGAAAACTATAAAACACTGACGAAAGAAATCAAAGATAACATAAACAGATGGAGCAATATACCGTGCTTCTGGATTGGAAGAATCACTATTGTGAAAATGACTCTACTACCCAAAACAATCTACAGATTCAATGCAATCCCTATCAAACTACCAATGGCATTTTTCACAGAACTAGAACAAAATATTGCACAATTTGTATGGAAACACAAAAGATCCCGAATAGCCAAAACAATCTTGAGAAAGAAAAATGGAGCTGGAGGAATCAGGCTCCCAGACTTCAGACTATACTACAAAGTTACAGTAATCAAGACAATATGGTACTGGAACAAAAATGGAAACATAGATCAATGGAACAACATAGAAAGCCCAGAGATAAACCCATGCACCTATGGTCAACTAATCTTGACAAAGGAGGCAAGGATATACAATAGAGAAAAGACAGTCTCTTCAATAAGTGGCGCTGGGAAAACTGGACACCTACTTGTAAACGAATGAAATTAGAACACTCCCTAACACGATACACAAAAATAAACTCAAAGTGGATTAGAGACCTAAATGTAAGGCCAGAAACTATAAAACTGTTAGAGGAAAACATAGGAAGAACAGTCTTTGACATAAATCACAGCAAGAGGTTTTTTGATCCACCTCCTAAAGTAATGGAAATAAAAACAAAAATAAACAAATGGGACCTAATGAAACTTCAAAGCTTTTGCACAGAAAAGGAAACCATGAACAAGATGAAAAAACAACCCTCAGAATTGGAGAAAATATTTGCAAGTGAGGCAACTTACAAAGGATTAATCTCCAAAACATACAAGCAACCCATGCAGCTCAATATCAAAAAAACAAACAACCTAATCAAAAAATGGGCAGAAGACCTAAATAGGCATTTCTCCAAAGAAGGTAAACAGATTGCCAACAAACACATGAAAAGATATTCAACATCACTAATCATTAGAGAATTGCAAATCAAAACTACAATGAGATATCACCTCACACCAGTCAGAATGACCATCATAAAAAATCTACAAATAATAAACGCTGAGACGGTGTGGAGAAAAGGGAACCCTCTTGCATTGTTGGTGGGAATGTAAACTGATACAGCTACTATGGAGAACAGTATGGAGGTTCCTTAAAAAACTAAAAATAGAACTACCGTATGACCCAGCAATCACACTACTGGGCATATACCCTGAGAAAACCATAATTCAAAAAGAGTCATGTACTACAGTGTTCATTGCAGCACTATTTACAATAGCCAGGACATGGAAGCAACCTAAGTGTTCATCAACAGATGAATGGATAAAGAAGATGTGGCACATGTATACAATGGAATATTACTCAACCATAAAGAGAAACAAAACTGAGTTATTTGTAGTGAGGTGGATGGACCTAAAGTCTGTCATACATAGTGAAGTAAGAAAGAAGAAATCAAATACTGTATGCTAAAACATATATACAGAATCTAAAAAAAAAAAAAAAAAAAATGGTTCTGATGAACCTAGGGGTAGAGAATGGACTTGAGGACATGGGTGGGGGAAGGGTGAGCTGGGACGAAGTGAGAGAGCAGCATTGACATATATACACTACCAAATGTAAAATAGATAGCTAGTGGGAAGCAGCTGCATGGCACAGGGGGATCAGCTCAGTGCTTTGCAACCACCTAGAGGGGTGGGATAAGGAGAATGGGAGAGAGACACAAGAGGCAGGGAATATGGGGATATACATATGCATACAGCTGATTCACTTTGTTATACAGCAGAAACTAACACAACACTGTAAAGTAATTATACTCCGATAAAGATATTTTAAAAAAAGAATGTTTGTTGTAAAAATTCACAAAATATGAGTAAAAACAGAATAGAAATGCGTTCTTTGCTCTCCCTAGCACCGTTTTTCAGGGGCAAGTACCATCACTAGTTACTTAGGTACATACTCTCTATAATCATGTAAATATATATAAACATGTTTCCAAAGAAGAAACAAATGTGACCATATTTTACATACATATCCACAATGTGAGTTTTTATTGAAATATATTTTGAACACATTTCCATATTAGGAAATACATGTTTCTTCATTCCTTTTAACAACTTCATGAGATTTCGTTGTATGAATGCACCATAATTAATGAATTCATTGCCTCTGAAAACATTTAAAAAATGATGCTGAAATGAATACACACACAGAGAATGAGAGAGAGAGAAATGGGAGCTGGTAGTTGGTGTCTACAGACAGGCCAATTGTGCTTGGAACAGAGTTGATTGTAGAGAAGTCTAGTTTATGAATGCTGGCAGCTTTTCACATTCTCCAGTGTTCTTCATCAAAACTGCTAATAAGATTACTGGAAAAAGTGAGGGATAGGACAAAGCATGTAATTAAACAAGTGTCTTTTTAAACCTACTAGTTACCTAACATTTTACTAGAGACCATGCAAAATACAACAATAATATATATTTATTGAATGTGCATTATTCAATAGGAACTTCACATAATTTTCTTCATATACATGTTTAATTCTTTCATGAACTCAATGAGGACCGTACTATTATCATCCATGTTTATAGATGTGGAAACTGAGGCCAAGATCACATAGCTAGAAAGTGCTATAGTTGGGAATGAGTTGGTCTGGCCTTATATCATTTTGTTTCACCATAGCAGCCTTTAAAAAAAAGAGTTATACTAGAATAAGAAATGGAAAGGCAGAAGAAAATATTTCTTTGTTTTCTAGCTATCAGTAATGTCTAAGGTCCCTGGTAAAATGTGATCTTTTCATCAAGACAAAGGTATAGAAAGGAGCTAAGATATTGGTATGTTGAAGCAGTAGAAAGGGAAAATGGTAGAGTGCCCATTATATGAACCAACTAACCCTAATACCTTGTTGGAAAAACAATATATATTATACTACAACAAAAATGCTAACTGTCCATTTGCAATCAATTTCTCCTGATTTCTAGATACACTGGTGATGATACTCAATGCTACTGATGCAGATGAACCAAATAATTTGAACTCAAAAATAGCCTTCAAGATCGTAAGACAAGAACCTTCTGATTCACCAATGTTCATTATCAACAGATACACCGGAGAAATTCGAACAATGAATAATTTTCTGGACAGAGAGGTAATTCTTTTTTCTTTGAGTGAGTTGTAGTCTCAAAGGAACTGATTCTAGAAACAGGAGTTCTAAGAAAAGAAAACAGTACTTTAAAATTTTAATTACATAACCTTTTCACATAATGGTAATGACATAAATATCTGTGAGGTGAAAAAAATAGGAATCCCTCAAATATATTTTATACTCATTTTTCATTTAATCTTACTTAGGATTTGTCTCAATTTAAGAAAACTACATTCTGAGAGTACATAAAAATACACACAAGGTAGAGGCAAAAGATCTTTTTTTTTTTTTTTTAAAGTATGTCTTATAATGAAATAAATTTAAGAAACAATTGCTATTGTCTCCCATCTTGGT
The DNA here is from genome assembly GCA_004363435.1 of Platanista minor. Taxonomy (NCBI): domain Eukaryota; kingdom Metazoa; phylum Chordata; class Mammalia; order Artiodactyla; family Platanistidae; genus Platanista; species Platanista minor. The sequence goes on from RJWK010018597.1 coordinate 24,480, forward strand.
GAGTCACAATGCGTGTAAACACGGTAGAAGCTCCAAGAATTTTTACAGGCTAAGAAATTTGTTTATCTTTCTTTTTTGTTTTGTTTATTTGTTTATCTTTCTTTAAGCCAGCATATCTAGGCGCATTTAAGAGAAAACTTCTTTTTTTTTTTCTCTTCCTATATCTCACCTACTGACAGCCCACTGAGTACTTTGGGAAATGAATCACAGAATCAGAATGATGGATAGGAATTAAGTAACATCCAGACCAGTCTTTTCACTTACAAATAAAAAAATAATTACTGATTGTTACCAAATTAGAACCAGCATTGCATGGTTTCTATAATGCCATGTGGTCCCTTGTTTTAATTTTAAAATATCAACTTTTTCCATTATGTTTTTTAATGTGGATAGAATATAACTGATGTGCATATATTTTAGGGTTATAAATGAGGAAGTTTTATTTTCTATTTGATATTTAATTAAATTTCATTTTAAGTATTATAGTTATTTTAAAATGACATCTCCCTGTTAATGATTCCTAGATTTAGGATAAATCAGATTATTTTAACACTATTTATTGTTCCAAATGTCATCAGTTTCTAGGTTACCATTATGTCCTTTTTTACTTGTTTGAAAATTACCATAAGAAGAAATTGACTATTTAGGTATTTCTCTCTCAAACTTTTCTAAAGGGCCCAGTGGGTTTCCTTTAACATGAAAAGAGTTGTAATGGTGAAGAGCTCTAAAAAGTAAAGGAACTCTGCAATCACTGGCAAGCCACCAGAGCAGATATTTTATTCTTTCTAATTTTTATTTTTTATTGGATTATAGTTGATTAACAATGTTATGTGAGTTTCAGGTGTGCAGCAAAGTGATTCAGTTATACTTATAAATGTATCTATTCTTTTTCAAATTCTTTTCCCATTTAGGTTATTACAGAATACTGAGCAGTGTTTCCTGTGCTATACAGTATGTTCTTGTTGGTTATCTATTTTATTTTTTTATTATTTTTTTAACTTTTTATTTTTTATTGGAGTATAGTTATTAACAGTGTTGTGATAGCTTCAGGTATATAGCAAGGTGATTCAGTTATACATATACATGTATCTATTCTTTTTCAAATTCTTTTCCCATTTAGGTTGTTACATAATATTGAGCAGAGTTCCCTGTGCTATACAGTAGGTCCTTGTTGGTTATCTATGTTCAACATAGCAGTGTGTACATGTCAGTCCCAAGCTCACAATCTATCCGTCCCCCCACCCTTCCCCCACTGGTAACCATAAGTTCATTCTCTAAGTCTGTGAGTCTGTTTCCACTTTGTAAATAAGTCCATTTGTATCATTTTTTTTTTTTTTAGATTCTGCATATAAGTGATATCATATGATATTGTCTTTCTCTGTCTGACTTACTTCACTTAGAATGACAATCTCCAGGTACATCCATGTTCCTGCAACTGGCAGTATTTCAGTCTTTTTAATGGCTAATATCCATTGTATGTATGTACCACATCTTCTTTATCCATTCATCTGTCGATGGACATTTAGGTGGCTCTCATCTTTTGTAAACAGCACTGCAATGAACATTGGGGTGCATGTATGCTTTCGAACCATGTTTTTCTCCAGATATATGCCCAGAAGTGGGATTGCTGATCATATGGTAGCTCTATTTTTAGTTTCTGAAGGAAACTCCATACTTTTCTCCATAGTGGCTGTACAAATTTACATTCCCACCAACAGTGTAGGAGGGTTCCCTTTACTCCACACCTCTCCAGCATTTACTGTTTGTAGATTTTTTATGATGGCCATTCTGGCTGGTGTGAGGTGATATCTCACTGTTGTTCTGATTTGCCTTACTCTAATAATTAGCGATGTTGACCATCTTTTCACGTGCCCTTTGGCAATCTGTATACCTTCTTTGGAGAAATGTCTATTTAGGTCTTCTGCCCATTTTTGGATTGGATTATTTGTTTTACTGATATTGAGCTGCATGAGTTGCTTGTATGTTTTGGAGATTAATCCTTTGTCAGTTGCTTCATTTGCAAATATTTTCTCCCATTCTGAGCGTTGCCTTTTCTTCTTGTTTATGGTTTCCTTTTCTGTGCAAAAGCTTTGAAGTTTCATTAGGTCCCATTTGTTTATTTTTGTTTTTATTTCCATTTCTCTAGGAGATGGGTCAAAAAGAATCTTGCTGTGATTTATGTCATAGAGTGTTCTGCCTATGTTTTCCTCTAAGAGTTTGATGGTGTCTGGCCTTACATTTAGGTCTTTAATCCATTTTGAGTTTATTTTTGTGGATTATATTAGGGAGTGTTCTAATTACATTCTTTTACATGTAGCTGACCAGTTTTCCCATCACCACTTACTGAAGAGGCTGTCTTTTCTCCACTGTATATTCTTGCCTCCTTTATCAAAGATAAGGTCACCATATATGCGAGGGTTTATCTCTGGGCTTTCTATCCTGTTCCATTGATCTATATTTCTGTTTTTGTGCCAGTACCATACTGTCTTGATTACTGTAGCTTTGTAGTACAGTCTGAAGTCAGGGAGCCTGATTCCTCCAGCTCTGTTTTTCTTTCTTAAGATTGCTTTGACTATTTGGGGTCTTTTGTGTTTCCATACACATTGTGAAATTTTTTGTTCTAGTTCTGTGAAAAATGCCAGTGGTAGTTTGATAGCGATTGCATTGAATCTGTAGATTGCTTTGGGTAGTAGAGTCATTTTCACAATGTTGATTCTTCCAATCCAGGAACATGGTAGATCTCCATCTGTTTGTATCATCTTTAATTTCTTTCATCAATGTCTTTTAATTTTCTGCATACAGGTCTTTTGTCTCCTTAAGTAGGTTTATTCCTAGATATTTTATTCTTTTTGTTGCAGTGGTAAATGGGAGTGTTTTCTTAATTTCACTTTCAGATTTTTCATCATTAGTGTATAGGAATGCAAGAGATTTCTGTGCATTAATTTTGTATCCTGCTACTTTACCAAATGCATTGATTAGCTCTAGTAGTTTTCTGGTAGCATCTTTAGGATTCATGTATAGTATCATGTCATCTACAAACAGTGGCAGCTTTACTTCTTCTTTTCCAATTTGGATTCCTTTTATATCTTTTTCTTCTATGATTGCTGTGGCTAAAACTTCCAAAACTATGTTGAATAATAGTGGTGAGAGTGGGCACCTTTGTCTTGTTCCTCTTCTTAGTGGAAATGGTTTTAGTTTTTCACCATTGAGAATGATGTTGGCTGTGGGTTTGTTATATATGGCCTTTATTATGTTGAGGTAGGTTGCCTCTATGCTCACTTTCTGGGGAGTTTTTATCATAAATGGATGATGTTGAATTTTGCCAAAAGCTTTTTCTGCATCTATTAAAATGATCCTATGGTTTTTATTCTTCAGTTTTTTGATGTGGTGTATCACACTGATTGATTTGCGGATATTGAAAACTCCTTGCATCCCTGGGACAAATCCCACTTGATCACGGTGTATGTTCCTTTTAATGTATTGCTGGATTCTGTTTGCTAGTATTTTGTTGAGGATTTTTGCATCTATGTTCATCAGTGATATCAGCCTGTAGTTTTCTTTTTTTGTGGTATCTTTGTCTGATTTTGGTATCAGGGTGATGGTGGCCTCATAGAATGAGTTTTGGAGTATTCCTTTCTCTGCAATTTTTTGAAATAGTTTCAGAAGAAGAAATCCGTGTTAACTCTTCTCTAAATGTTTGATAGAACTTGCCTGTGGAGCCATCTGGTCCTAAACTTTTGTTCGTTGGGAGTTTTTTAATCACAGTTTCAATTTTAGTACTTGTGATTGGTCTGTTCATATTTTCTATTTCTCCCTGGTTCAGTCTTGGGTGATTGTACCTTTCTAAGAATTTGTCCATTTCTTCCAGGTTGTCCATTTTATTGGCATACAGTTGCTTGTAGTTGTCTCTAATGATCCTTTGTGTTTCTGTGGTGTCCTTTATAGCTTCTCCTTTTCCATTTCCAATCTTATTGATTTGAGCCCTCTCCCTTTTTTTCAGAGCAGATATTCTTAACCTGGCATTTGTGGAGAGCCCTCATGACGTCTCTAACTATGAATCCTCTAAAATTATATCCACAACTTTGAGTGAGGATGCATATATGCATGTGTCTGGGAAAGGCTTCATGGCTTTTACCATCTTCTAAAAATTTAAGTACCTTTGTGTAGAATCAAGAAAACAGATCATCAATAACTGTACTGCCAGCCCCCCAAAATGCAAACAATTTGCTATCTCTTTATTCTTCAGGGGTTCATAATTTGGGGTACAGAATTTTAACTCCATACATTCTTAGTAAATCTTAATCTCTCCCCTGCTGATCATTTTGTTCTGCTTCACCCTTTACAAACTTTTTCAACATATAATAAGGAAAGATATCTTTTTAAATTTTTGCTTATTTTAAATGATGCTGGATAAGAATTTTTGGGAATAGAAGTGACAACTTCATATTGATTCACGTGAGATATGCGAATTTTCAATATTCTGTGTTACCTCTATCTTCATCATAGATTTATGTAAATGTTGATCCAACATTTTAAAAGATCTTTGTATGAGACAAAATAAAAACTGTCTACATCAACTGTGGTATTGTTTTTTGTGTGTATTTTTAGCAATATGGCCAGTACTCTCTAGTTGTAAGAGGCTCCGACCGAGATGGTGAGGCAGATGGTATGGCAGCAGAGTGTGAATGCAGCATTAAAATCCTCGATGTCAATGATAACATACCATACATGGAACAGTCGTCAGTAAGTATTAGTCCTTGAATTTAACAACAACTTTAGGATCATTACCTTCTAAAATTTGTTCAAACAATTCTATTTATATATGTACATGTTATCTTTAGTCACACACAACCCAAATGTACACAAATATTTCATCTCATGTTTGTTTATAGAATACATATGAATAAAACCCCTATTTGAACAATGAAAAGTGAGACCACAAGCATAGAGATCTTTTCTATATCATGAATAACTATAAACATTCTATATAAAACTAATATAGTTCTATTTCTCACATAGTTTGTGTTAAAATTTTTTACTTCTTGTTTCAGTATTCCATAAGTATTGAAGAAAATGTTCTAAACTCAAATTTGCTCCAGATTAGAATAATTGATTTGGATGAGGAGTTCTCAGCTAACTGGATGGCAGTCATTTTCTTTGTCTCTGGAAATGAGGGAAATTGGTTTGACATAGAAATGAATGAAAGAACAAATGTGGGAACTTTAAAGGTTATTAAGGTATGGAATAATTATCCTAAATATTTTGTTTTCTTGGTTTTTTTCAAAGTGTTAATCTTAAAATGATGTTAGCATTTCACAAACTTGAGTGGGTGAAAGAATAAAAATTACTACGTTTTAGAATTATACATGACATAGAGCTTTTTTATAGGGAGTTTTTCTGCTTATATAATTTCATAAAGACAGCATTAAACTTTTTACTTGAAACTCTTTTCTATCAATACAATATTCCCTCACAGATCATACATTTTTAAACACAAATCTTATTTTATGCTTACAACAAAGTACGATTAATCCTTAAGATTTTGTTTTACACATTTGAAGAATATTTTTTGAAGCAGATTAAACATTGCCTAAAAAAAAGTGTCCCTGTCAACACTGTACATCAATTATTATTCATTAATAACATTCATCACATAAATTAAAAGTTGTTAGTTCATCCAGTGTGTTTTCACAGAATTAAAATTAAATTACTGTAATTGTAAGATTATCACATTCTCATCTCACTTCTGTAGGCTTATTACAGACATAAGTATACTAGAGACTTGGTCAAGTCATAGAGATTTGGTCCAAGTCAACACAGTTCTCCTGTGTCCCCTCTACATTACTGATCCACCACTTTTACCTGCAGTAGAATTTTCTCTGAGATTCAAGAGGGAAAAATGTCTGACTCCTAGGGAGCTGATAGTGAAGATTTCACCCTGTGCTACAAGACTTGTCAGTCTATTTTTTAAAATCTGCAATAGCTGTGCATGGATTGTACGTGATGCATGCAATACGTATTCCTCATGGTAAAATGTAATCCCTTTTTAACTGTTTTCTTCCTTCAGAATTGCTCTGGGAAATAAACTCCTAAGGAATTCTGTCCCCATAGGAATGTGTGATCATTTGTCTCATATGTCTTCAAAAAGTGTCACCATGCCTACAGCTTCCACTCACTGAGGCAGTGTGTGGATGATTTAGTCTATTCTCTACAGCATCTCTGTAAAATAGGTTATATGCCCACATTATAAATAAATACATTGAGGTTCAGAGAGAGTTTGTAACCTGCTCAGTTCTCATCACTAGTAAGTGGGACAGCTGACATTCAAACCTAGTCTTCTCTAGCTATTATGTTCACATTCTTTCCACTACACTATCTAGGTTTCCCTGCTGGGGAAACTGAGTCTTAATCTATTTCACCCCAAACTATGATATTACTTTAGAAAATTAATTGATCTATCTGGCCTCAATATCTCTGTCTGTAAAATGGGAATAATGTTGATTTTTTTCTCCCAGACATGACATCATATATTAATTCTTTTGTTAGGATTATATATATATATATATATATATATATATATATATATATATATATATATATATATATATATGTAATACGTGTGTGTGATGTATATGTATACATAATTTTATAGCCATTCTTGGAGTTGCAAATAAAGCTAATATTAGAGCAAAGACTGAAAATTTTAGCTAAGTAGAGAGCTCAGTGTGTGAATCAATGGTCATCTAAACTACTGTTATGTGAAAATTTTTAAAAATATAGTTGGTATTTATAGGCATAATGCATAGTGTGGATTTTATGAGTAGTGGATTTTGACACCATCTTTCATAATGAAAATGACTACTTGATAATTTTATAATATAAAGTGAATTTTTCCAGGATATGTTGAATAAAATATGGATTTCTTTTTATTATTTATATACTACATTCTATTATTTGATTTATTGAAAGAAGTCACATATACATAGTAAAATTTCTTGTAAATAGTTCTTTGTGGATAAAATCAGTCAAATGATTGAACCTATGATATACTTGGCCCATTCTTCCTAATAAATAGAGCTATTTTCTGAGAAACCTGAAATGACAGCATCTAACATAAGCTCTCTTTGCATTACAAAATGCATGGATTTGACCACTTGTATTATTTAAGTTTTTTAGTTTGGTGGACAATTAGAACTCATACGTTTTCAACTTTTTCAACAAAGGATCTAAGACAATTGGACTCTTTCTTACTGTATTTTCATGTGTTTGTACTGAATTGAATATAAAGTAAGAATAGAGTGTGTATTTATATGTATTTAATTAAAGAAAAAGATGTAAGAAATTTTTTGCCTATTATCAGAGAATTTCCCTCTCCTCTAGAATGTTTTTTTCCCTTATAGTAAAACTATTTCACTCTGTATTTTCTAGGCCCTAGATTATGAAGCTATGAAGACTCTTCAACTTAGTCTTGGTGTTAGAAATAAAGCTGAATTTCATCAATCAATTATGTCTCAATATAAACTCACAGCAACTGCAGTCTCTGTGACTGTGGTAAATGCAGTTGAAGGCTCAGTGTTCCGTCCAGGTTCAAAGACATTCGTAGTAACTAGTGAGATGGGACAAAACTATCAATTGGGAGACTTTATAGCTACTGATCTGGACACAGGTCTACCTTCAACCACTGTTAGGTAAGACTGACATTTTCCAACTAATTTTCACCACATATTGAACTTAAGTAAATATGTTCTTTTTAGAAATTTGAAGTATCTGAATTAAAATATTTGTCACTATTTTTGAAATTCAATCATAAAACGTACTAATTGGGGGAACTGTTACCTAATTTAGATTGTTTAACTTAAGAGAATATAAAAATTTGCACAAAATGTAAGATGGAAAAATGTGAAGGTTTAAAATGTGAAAATATGATATCTGGAAAGTTTGACGCTCCTGTGTTTATATATTTTATTGACCACTTAGCTGATTACTACATATCATGGTTATTCCCCTTGGAAGATTTGATGGATTGATTTTACCATTGCAAATTTGCCCAGATTGAAATCAGTTAGATTTAGTTAACGCATTTCAGCTACTTTCTCTCTTTAATCAGCACGTAATATTGGTCAACAATAGCCTTGATATGAAAAATTGGTTACATTAAGGAAAAATTAAGCTGTGTAGTTTTTTTTTAACTCTACGTATCCGAGTGTTTCTACTTGATCATGAAAAATCTGTGTGTATATGTGCACATGTATTTTGCAAATGTGCTTGTGATCAGGAATAATGGTGGAGTAGAAAGACCTCACAAATGAGTTTTAAAATTTCTTTCTCTGTGTTCCTCTCACTCCATGTGAGTATTTCAGTTATAGCTCTTATCACACTGCACCGCCATTACTGATAAGCTCTCTTGTACTCCACAGGTGTGAGTTCACTGAGGGAAGACCACACCCCTATCTGACTGCTTTCCAAGTTCTATTTCCTGAGTTTAGCACAATGTCTGACACAGAGAGTTATCTAACCAACGTTTGTCTAACGAACATATAAATGAGAAGGAAAACTTCGAAGTCAAAGATGAGAAGAGAAAGAGAATAGAGAATAGGATAGAGGCACAAGACAAGGACAGAGTTTGGAATCCACAAAAACTCCTGTATATTCGCTGTGTATATGGGGAGGGGAGTGGAAATAGGGAAGGGATGAAAGCCAAGCTGCTG
>RJWK010018598.1:0-26814 GCA_004363435.1 Platanista minor
TGCAAACACACACACACACACACACACACACACACACACACACACACAGTAAAGGATAGTCATCAAGGAATTAACCCTGCCAAAGCTATCTAACAGTGGCACCTACTGGTAAAATCACTTCCTATCCCAAAGTATTCTCTAAAAGAAAACCCAAGGTTCGCCTGGCACAGCCATTTCAGCCATTAGTCAGCACATATGTTTCTGTTAAAGCCTTGTAAGGAACTCTTCACTTGTATTAAGTCTTCTGAGCATAAGACTTAAAAGTGCCATCTGGCTGGGAAGTTACAATTCATTATAGTCTGAATTGCAAGCTATAAAAATGAGTGAAGTGGACTTCCCTGGTGGCGCAGTGGTTAAGAATCTGCCTCCCAATGCAGGGGACATGGGGTTCGAGCCCTGGTGCAGGAAGATACCACATGCCACGGAGTAACTAAGCCCGTGCGCCCCAACTACTGAGCCTGCACTCTAGAGCCTACGAGCCACAACTACTGAGCCCACAGGCCACAACTACTGAAGCCCACGCACCTAGAGCCCGTGCTCCGCAACAAGAGACGCCGCTGCAATGAGAAGCCCGCGCACCGCAACCAAGAGTAGCCCCCGCTCACCGCGACCAGAGGAAGCCCACGCACAGCAACAAAGACCCAACTCAGCCGAAAATAAATAAATAAATAAATTTATTTATTTATTTATTTTTAAAAAATGAGTGAAGAATATCTCTATATCCTTCCACGGAGTGATCTCCATTCCAGCATACAGAGGTAAGTGAAAAAAGCAAGGCAGATAAAATGGGCAGAGTATGCTGCATTTCTCTAAGAAGGGGAGGGAGTTACAAGTAAATATACAGGTTTACTTTTTTTTTTTTTTTTTTTTTTTTTTTTTTTTTTTTTTTTTTTTTTTGCTGTAGGTGGGCCTTTCACTGTTGTGGCCTCTCCCGTTGCGGAGCACACGCTCCGGACGCGCAGGCTCAGCGGCCATGGCTCACGGGCCCAGCTGCTCCATGGCATGTGGGATCTTCCCAGACCGGGGCACGAACCTGTGTCCCCTGCATCGGCAGGCGGACTCTCAACCACTGCGCCACCAGGGAAGCCCTACTTATATTTTAAAAATGGAAAGATAACCCATTAAAAAAAAAAAAAATTAATGGTTGCCATAGGGAAGGAAGGGACTATGCTGGAGGGGAGAGAACAGAACTAGATTTCTCTGAATCAGTGCTTCTCAATGGGGGCTATTCCACCTATGTCCCCAGGGGATGTTTGGCAATGTCTGGAGGTATTTTTAGTGTCACAACTGGGGTTTGGGAGAAGTGTATTACTGACATCTAGTGGGTAGAGGCCAAGGACGCTGCTGAACATCCTACAATGAACAGGACAATCATCTGGCCCCAAATGTCAATAGTACAAATTATATATCTAATAAGGAACTTGTATCTAGATTATATAAAAAACTCTTACAACTTAATAATAAAATGACAAATAACCCAATTTAAAAGTGGGCAAAGGATCTGAACAGACAGTTCTCCAAAGATGATATACAAGTGGCCAATAAGCATACGAGAAGATGTTCGACATCCTCAGACATCAAGGAAACGTGAAGCAAAGCCACAGTGAGCCACAACTTCACACCCACTAGAATGGCTATACGGCTGACCCTTGAACAATGCAGGGCTTAGGGGCACTGACCCCCATGTAGTCAAAAATTCGAATATAACTTTACACTTGGCCCTCTGTATCTACAGTCCCATACCCGTGAATTCAACCTACTGGATCATGTAGTACTGTAGTATGTATTTATTGAAAAAAAAAAAAAAAACCCCAACGTATATGTAGACCCATGCAGTTCAAATCCATGTTGTTCAAGAGCCAACTGTAATCAAAAAGACAATAACAAGTGTTGAGGATATGCAGAAATGGGAACCCTCACACACTGCTGGTGGGAATGTAAAATGCCGCAGCCACTTTGGAAAACAGTCTGGCAGTTCCTCAAAAAATTAAACATACAGTCACCATATGACCCACAATTCCACTCCTAGGTATAGACCCAAGTGAAACAAAAACATATGTCCATACAAAAACTTGTACACAAATATTCATAGCAGCATTATTCGTAGTAGCCAAAAAGTGGAAACAGCAAATGTCCATCAAAGGATGAACGGATAAGAAACAAAGTACTGATACATGCTACAACACAGACAGACCTTGACAATGTTATGCTAAATGAAAGAAGCCAGTCACAAAAGGCCACATATTGAATAATTCCATTTACAATTGACCAACACAGGTTTGAACTGAGCAGGTCCACTTAGACATGCCTTTCTTTCCATAGTAAATAGTACTACATGGTCCATGGTTGGTTGAAGCCATAGATGCAGAACTACAGATACAGAGGAACGCATATACGGAGAGGTGACTAGGAGTTATAGGCAGATTTTTGACTGCGTGGAGGGCCAGCCCCTGGCCCCTGCATTATTCAAAGGTCAACTGTATATGAAATGGCCAGAATAGGCAAATATATAGAGACAGAAAACAGATTAATGGTTGCCTACAGCTAGAAGGATAGGCAGCTTGGGGATGTCAGCTAAAGGGTGTGGAATTTCTTTTTGGAGTAATCAGAATGGTCCAAAATTGACGGTGGTGATGGTTGCAGAGATGTGTGAATGTGCTAAGTCACTGCATTATACACTTTCGATGGCTCAATTTTATGGTATGTGAATTTAAATTTCTGGTATGTGAAACTGCTAATAAAAATCCAATCACAATGGTGAGGCGTATACTCTGACAGAGGTGGTACAAGGTACAGAAGGCAGAGGCCAGGAAACAAAGGAGGTCAGAAAAGCCTTCCCAGGACGAATAGGAAGTTGTCAGTAATCAGGCTTGGTTTATTTTTGTAATTAAATTCTTCATCGGTTTTATCGAGATTCCAGGGGTAAGGAAGTTGCAGGACAGAGACATCTCAGGTGTAGGGAAACTCAGGATACATCTAAAAAACTCATTCAGATTGTCCAACTACAAAACCCCAAGGGCAGGAGAGACGGGGATGCCATGGGGTAAGTCAGCAGAGCAGCAGGTGACAGAGCACAATGGCCTTGGCTCCCAGCCAAAATCTTGGACTGAATGTTTTAGAGGAAAAGGAATCGGTGAAAGATGAGGAGCAGCAGAAGAACAGACAGGGATGGGTCTAGAGACAGGACAGCCTGTGTGTTTACACCAGCTGTGATCAACTGTCGTCACAGTCAACTCAGCCCTTTCCTAAACATTCAGCTTGAAAACTATCGCAAAGAGAAACCAATCTAGGACTGTGTCTTCCTTCAAGGCACAACTGACAAGATGAACGATTGAGAACAAAGTGGTTTGATATAAACTAATAACAATAAGAGGAATAAGAATAAGAAAAATCATATATAATTAAAATGTCCTGATGTCAGAATGAAAAAAATAATAATAATAACCCCTCATGAGTTTATGCCAGAGCCAGAAACAAAACAATGACCCAACCCAGAAAGTTAAGCCACTTACCACAGGAACATGGGCATTTGGCTCAAATTCTGTGGAATCAGCATCTGAAGATAAAGAAATGACTTCAGTAACTCACCAATACTGCTGAAAAATACTTCAAGTAATAAGAATGCTTTTTACTAAGAGGTTATTAGAAAATCTCAGACTTACCTTTCAAGTTAAGGCAGTTTCTCGCAAATTCTATCACTGCCAATTGCATCCCAAGGCAAACTCCTATTTTAAAAAGCACATATATAAAGCAAATGAACGTTGCTTTGTACTGCTTCATATCTTCTGTTCATTTATTTGCTGTCTATCTCCTCCATCTAGAATGTAGGCTCCAGAAAAGCAAGTTTGCTGCTGTAGCCTCTGTGCCCTCAGAACATGTGTGGCAGGGGCAGGGAAGGGGTTGGACAACCCACACTCGAGGAGGAATAAATGCGAGGTCAGAAAAGGGCAGGAAAGGAGAAGGCAAGGTCCAAAAGGCAAATCTGCCTCCCGGCAAATGTGTCTCTAGATCGAGGCACACTTGTGGGCTGCAGTGCTGCCCCAAAGCGCCCGACTCCTTCAGAGAATGTCTAACAACACCTCAATTCAAGAGGGAGTCTCCGTGGGCTGGGACTTCACACCCACTCTTCTCAAGGTAGATTCACGGCCTTAAATGCGGGCTCTGCTTGCGGGCAGCCCCCAGCTGGCCAGCAGGCTGGGATCCAAGGAGCACCTACAGGCGGGCAGGGGAGCGGGAGGTCTGTGCCCAGCTGCTGAGCCCAGAACAGCCCTAAACTTCACTGCAGGGAAACAGCAGCAGCTGGGGGAGCTGGTACCTCCACCGCAGGCTGGAGCGCCTCGGAGAGGCCAAATGGAACTGAACGGAGAGCTCAGTAAGGAGAAAAGGGGACCTGCGTAGGCCCAGGCCTGTTGCCACAGGGATGTGCCCCTCGCCGATCTCCACATTCACTGCGGCCCACCGATTCTCTCCAATAAACAAATTCCAAGGAGCATTCCAGATGCTTTTATAGATATATTCAAGGTACACAGGGGCTCAAAGGAGAGAGCAATCAATATACCGGGCACGCCAGAACAAAAGTCAATAAGCATGAAACAGCTGAGTGCTTTGCGGGCACTTTAGAAAGTTCCATAAGGCTAGGACATAAAGAGACAGTGTGTTAAAGAGAAATTTAAAGAGCTGCAAACTATTCTACACAGTGAAAATTATCTGAAGAACGCTAACCACATTTAGACAGAAACTAAACAAGATTACTTCAAAAGAAAACAGAGGCCCAGATGAGCTTAGATGGATAAAACAAAGCAAGGTATCAAGGTAACTACTCCTGGCTTCTCTTTTGAAAATGGATCCCAAGTGGAGTGCGTCTAGGAAGCTAAGCAAAGAACAGGCAAGGGGGGCGCTTCCCTGGTGGTGCAGTGGTTGAGAGTCCGCCTGCCGATGCAGGGGACGCGGGTTCGTGCCCCAGTCCGGGAAGATCCCACATGCCGCGGAGCGGCTGGGCCCGTGAGCCGTGGCCGCTGAGCCTACGCTCCGGAGCCTGTGCTCCGCAACGGGAGAGGTCACAACAGTGAGAGGCCCGCGTACCGCAAAAAAAAAAAAAAAAAAAAAAAAAGAAGAACAGGCAAGGGGGAAAATGAACAGTCTGCTGATATTAAGTAAAGAGTACCAAAGCTGGTCCACTCAGTTCATAAACCCACCAGCCCATGCAAGCACAGCATGAAACATCCGCCTCTCCCCACTCCCTCTTCTGCCTGAATCCCCAGCTGCAGGGCTGCCTTTATCCCATCAGTGTTCCATTTCATCTGGTTTCATTGCTCCAGAAGCTATGCTGTGCAATTTGAACAAACGCATTGAAAAGACCCAGCTCTACTAAATCTTAACAGAGCTGTCCCTGTAACATTGGTCTTTCTGTATTATCTTTTCTAGAAGGAGCATATAAATTTCAATTTAAGCTTTTTTTTCTGATGAGAAATAACTTTGTGGCATTCTGTTGAGATGTTTGCTCGAAGTGGTGAAAGGTGGAATCGGAGAAGGGCAGGTATGAACAGAGGTTCCTCCCAGCCTCTTGCTACACAACCAGAACAGTGGTAAGTTCTCCTGGGTTGGCAAATGTTTTTGGTCAAGGGCCAGAGAGTAGAGATCTTAGGCCTTGCAGGCTGTAGGGTCTCAAACTCTGCCACTGTATCGCAAAAACAGCCACAGACAATATGTAAACCAACTGGTGTGGCTGTGTTCCAATAAAACTTTATTTACAAAAATGCTGCAAGCCAGGTAAGGCTTGCAGAATGTAGTTTCCAGACCCTGTAGCAAACTATTTGGCACCTGAATATTCAAATTCAAGATCATACTTTTCACATTGACAAACTCTATTACGTGTTACCCTACTAGGTGTCAAAAGTCTAAAAAACTCATAGTTAGGATTCATAAACATCAGTTTTACCCAGAAAAGGAATCTTCCTTGACCGTGCCCAAGAAATCGCCTGGAGTTTTCCCAATGTTCCTCTGATTCCGAAGCCTCCTGGCACAAGAACACCACTGCAAGCAACACAAGAGGAGGGGAAATTTGACATTATTTTTATTTGTAAAACTCTTGTTTTCAGCCATTCATGCTTATTGATCCCAAATCCGACACTTGCCACAGCTGCTAGAGAATACGCTTGGAGTCTGTTTTCAGAACTGATGACATGATTTCACATCCTGAACTTTCTTCCTGAAATCCTCCCAATGTTATAAAGAAGTTGCAACAATTTCTCACAACTGACCTTGATATATACTTTCTGATAGGTCTTTGCAGCACGTGAGCATAGTGACTGAGGAGCTTAATTCAATTAAAAACGCCACTGAAAGAATTATCTGAATAAAAATAGGTTAAGGTTCTTTTAAAAGTACTTTTATACAAATGTTAAGACCTCTGGGGCTTCCCTGGTGGCGCAGTGGTTAAGAATCCACCTGCCAATGCAGGGGACATGGGTTCGATCTCTGGTCTGGGAAGACCCCACATGCCGTGGAGCAACTAAGCCCATGCGCCACAACTACTGAAGCCTGTGTGCCTAGAGCCCATGCTCCGCAACAAGAGAAGCCACCGCAATGAGAAGACCGCACACGACAACAAAGTGTAGCCCCCGCTCACCATACCTAGAGAAAGCCCACGCGCAGCAGCAGCAACAACAAAGACCCAACACAGCCAAAAATAAATAAATTAATTAATTTTAAGAAAAACACAAGAGTTCAAGAGAAAAACCCAAGGGCCATGCTACCCTCACAACACAATGCCACCCCGAAAAGCTTTATTGATTACTTACAAAATAAAACCTAGAATCAAAGGATGTGGAAAAGAAAATAAAACCAAGAGAGGAGGGAGGATAGTCATTCTTGCACTTTAACTTTGTATATGTAAGGTCCACCTCTGCATCTTTCAGTAGCATCAGCTCACTTTCCCGCCAATACGGTATCGTCATCCTCCGCAGAGTAAAACCATCTCCACTGCACGTGACACTAACATTGGCATGGCACGTTTCAAAGTAAATGCAGCGTGAATGCAGCACAACCATCCAGAATCACCACAAGTACTCCAAACTACACTTCAAAATGCACAAAAATTAGTAATTGGGGTAAATCGAATCATGGAAAAAGTCACAATGGCGTTCTCCTAACTGGCGTGGTACTTACTCAGCTTTGCAGAGTTTCTGCCAAGCTTCATGGAATTTCACAGGATCCTCAGTTTCGGTAGTCTGCTCCAGATCAATGGAGTCTATGTACTAAAGACATGCAACAAGTTAAAGGAACATTTCAGAAAAATAAAAACTGGAAAATACTAGAGCCATCGAATACTGACACAATTGTTTGATGACTACTTATCATGCAGACACTGCACTGGTCACTTAGCATAGAAAAGCACCATCTCTGTCTTGTGGCTCTTACAATCTTTCAGGCAGGTTATGAAACCAAATAAACAGGCATCCACATCACAGGGAGGTAATGGCTACGACGGGCAAAGAAGAGAACGCTGCGGAAGGAACCAGGAGCCGCAGCTCATACGTATGTGGACTGGAGAGAAATGCAAGGGCGCCTTCAGGGAAACCCTCTGGGAAGGGGATGTCCAAGAAGCTAAGCCCTCGAGGATGAGTGGACGCAAGCCGAGCGCGTGTGTGCAGCTGGGGGGCAAGTGGGAAGGGGTGTGGGGGGTGGGGGAGGGCCGTGAAGGAACAGCTTCAAAAAACAGACAAAAACCAGAAAGTGGTGACCACTCTGGAGACCGCAAAGGAAGCTCCATCTGGTGAGAGAAGTTTATACTTGAAGCCACTGAAAGATCTGAAGAAACAGAGAGCGATTTTAGAAAAATCACTCTGGCTCAGTGGAGGAAAGGGAGGGAAAGCTGAAAACCAGTCAGGAAATTACTGCAAAAGCCAGGCGAGATAAACACAGCAGAAGCCCATGATTCAAACAGTACTTAGTAGAAGCCACCATCAATGAATTCTATTACGTCAAAAACATGTACAAAAATTCCTATGTACATAACAGTCCCTATATGTCTATATTATTTTAGAATTTCTGTTGTAAAAATTACTATCTGAATATATCTTAAGATACAAAACTTTACTTTGTAAAATTAGTATTATAACAGATTTTCTATTGTTTTCTTTTTTCTATGAGGGACTGGTGGACTAGGAAGGAAGAGGAAGAATAGGAAGGGAACTATTCCTTAGAGAGTCAAAAATAAAAAGTGATTAGAGAGGGCTTCCCTGGTGGCACAGTGGTTGAGAGTCCGCCTGCTAATGCAGGGGACGCGGGTTCGTGCCCCGGTCCGGGAGGATCCCACATGCCGCGGAGCGGCTGGGCCCGTGAGCCGTGGCCGCTGAGCTTGCGCGTCCGGAGCCTGTGCTCCGCAACGGGAGAGGCCACACAACAGTGAGAGGCCCGCGTACCGCAAAGAAAAAAAAAAAAGTGATTAGAGAAGGAAGCTACAAAGAGGTGAGAGAAAACTGGACAGGTCCTAAGCTGGAAGTTACTAAATTTCTTTTGCCTCATTATATTAAGGTTTTACCATTTAAATCAAGATAATAAGGCCTCCCTAAACTGTGATATACCCAGAGAGAATAACATTAAATATAAACATTTATACAGGGAGAGAAAACTCTAGAAAGATACGCATCAAACTGGGAACGACAGGTACATCAAGAGAAGTGGGATTTCACGGAGGAAGAATCTTCCACGCTCTGCATTTTACATTATGCTCTGCTTAAATTTTCTACACTGAGCATATACTACTTCTATATCTAACAAAGAATATACTCAAGCTATATATAACTCCACCTCTGCTATCCCATAATACTGTTTAAAAAACAATCACTGTTTGCCAGATATCAGTCCTCCAAGTTAGAAAGGGAAATATATATAAATATGGCATTTTAAAAATCTGGGTTCAATTCCCATGCTAAAGGGGGAAAAAAGTTCTATTATTTTCTCATTAGACAAACACAAAATAGTTAAATGAGCATGAAGTATATAATGTCCCTGAATGTGCAAAGCCTAATTTCAAAAACTGTGCCCTTAAACCTGTATGCAGAAAAAAAGTTAACAGACTGAAATCCTTGGAAATGCCTGCTTACAAGGTTGGCCCTTGTCTGGCAACTGGAGACTTGGATTTGGGGAGGGTTCCCATCATTCCCAAGAACCAGTAAGAGTGGCTCAATGTGCCTACAGTGTTTGAAGAAACAACATGATTTAAGTTGAACACCTGCTTTCCTCCTTGGAGTCTGGAATTTTGACACTCAGGAGGCAGAGGGCATCTGTGTGACCAGCCCCCAGTAAAAACCCTGGGCACTGAGTCTCTAATGAGCTTCCCTGGTAGACAGCACTTCACCTGTGTTGTTACAGCTCGCTGCTGGGGGATTTAAGCACGTCCTCTGTGACTCCACTGGAGGAGGGCTGTTGGAAGCTTACACCTGGTTTCCCCCAGACTTCATCCCACGTGCCTTTTCCTTTGCTGATTTGGCTCTGCATCCTATCACTAAAATGAGTCATAATCGTGAGTACAGCTGTATGCTGAGTCCTGTGCGTCCTCCTGGTGAATCATTAACCCTGGAGGTGGACTTGAGGATCCTTGAACACAACCTGCCTCTCTGCAACACGAGATTTCACGATGAATGCCTGAAATACGCAGAAGACCAGGTCGGGGCTCACCATCAGATTCAACTTGCGGTTGATGGCCAACGCTGAGTGTTCCAGGGCTTTGAACACGGAGGCATAGCAGTCCCTGAGCTTGGTGTATTTGCCAACCAGGGCTATGGAACACGTTTTCTGTAACCTTTCATACCTGGGAAGGAAAACAAGCTTAAAGGTTATATGCATGTAACATCACATCACAAGCATAATGGCAGCCACTGTTCTTATCCCAAGGCACTTTTTAAAACCTGAGGAGCAGACGTGCCTTGAACTTGCTGTACTTGACTCATATTCTCCACCCCCATAGGATAACAATCTGTACCCCAAGAGATTTGAAAATCATGAGAAAGCCCAACATTGGCTTACATAAGCAGGCAAAGATATAAATCTGAGGAGACTATATCAGAGAAAAAGTTAAAAGCATTAAAAATAAAAAAAAAACAAGCTCTCCCCAGGCTTCCCTGGTGGGGCAGTGGTTAATAATCCACCTGCCAATGCAGGGGACACGGGTTCAATCCCTGGTCCGGGAAGATCCCACAGGCCGTGGAGCAACAAAGCCCTTGTGCTTGCTACAACTGAGCCTGTGCTCTAGAGCCCGAGAGCCATAACTACTGAGCCCACGTGCCACAACTACTGAAGCCCGCACGCCTAGAGCCCGTGCTCCTCAACAAGAGAAGCCACTGCCATGAGAAGCCTGTGCACCGCAATGAAGAGTAGCCCCCGCTCGCCGCAACTAGAGAAAGCCTGCACAGAGCAACAAAGACCCAATGCAACCAAAAATTAAAAAAAAAAAAAAAAAAAGCTCTCCCCATCTCATAAACATGAGCTGTCCTGAAATTCATGTATAAGGTGACACTGTATAAGAAAATGCATTCTCAGTGTCAATAGGAGACACTCCAATATTAACTTTGTAAGGTGATACCATATAAGAAAATGCATTCAAAGTGTCTACATTAAAAATTGTTACATTCCCAGCCGGCCCACAAAAGCCAGGTTATTTATGGCATTCCTGAAAAATGGTGCTGAGAGAACTATTTAAAATACTATAAGCCACTTAGATCATTTTTATGAGAAAATTCCATTCTACATGAGACACTCAATCACATTTTACCATCAGAGACATAATCTTTACCTTTGCTTTCATCAGGAGATCTGTTCAAGGAATATGAAAATGCCTGGTCTGGTACTAAGTATGCGGGAATGTCACTTGGGGCTGAAGATCTTTTAGGGCTTTGAAGCAAACTGTTCCCCAAACACCTTAGAACAAAAATGTTACCGGAATGAGGAATATTCCTCCTTCATAACAACTTCTGCAAAGAGTGAGAGAGAAGCCTGATGGAAACAGGCTGGGAGGAGAAAAAGGCACAAGGAGCTAAGAAGTCAAAACTGACAGCAGAGGTGACTTTCTAGGAAGGTGACTGAAGAACGTGAGAAAGATGTTAAACCTCTAACTTACCAGTTAATTTTATGTCGCTGTGGACACTGCCTGCCTGCCTGCGCTTCGCCCCAGCTCTACGGAAAGGACTCAGGTAACAAAGCAAGTTGGTATCAAGCCAAGATTCCAAGACGATGTGGGGTCGGGGGGCACATCCTGTCTCTCCGGGGAGGGATGCAGGGCTGCAGTCAGCATGGCCAGTCCCTCCTTGCACCCACTCTCCTTCCACTCACTCGTTGCTGGTCTTCCCGGGGCAGGGTGGAGGGCAGTGGGGGACAGGGGAAGCCACTGGGTCAGTCCAGCCGCCATCCAGGGAGGTATGCTGAGCCCACACCCCCGTGCTCTCTTTCCCTCTTGGCCCTGCAGGCTGGGCTCACGGAGCCCTGCCCGGACCAGCCAAGCACCTCCCTCCCCTCGTGCTCTCCATTCAGCCATCAGCTGGGTGTGACACAGCAGCTGACACTGCAGTCAGCTGGTCTGCTTTGTAGGCCCATCCCCCAGCAGGAAGGTTCCCAGGGAGGCAGGGAAGGTTGTCGCCACCTCAGGACCCAGGCAAGTTCTTCCACCCAGCTCAACCAGGGACCCCTGGCCTCAGGGCAGCACTGGACCTCCACGATCAACGCCATCCCTTTGAACTCTGTGTGCTTCCTTGTATCTCTCTACAGGCTGTACTGAGGGGGCAGGGCCTAAAGAATGGACACTTCACACTGCCATGACCAATGAACCAACATCACAGCCAACATGATGCAGAGGGACTGATGCTCAATATCCCCTTTGCTTGAATCCTGAACTGAATGGTGGCCCCACAAAACATATGTCCCCCAGAACCTATGAATGTGCCCATATCTGGAAAACAGGGTCTTTGCAGATGCAATTAAGTTAAGGATCTCCAGTTGAGATCATCCTGGATTAGAATGGCCCCTAACTGCAAAGACAAGCATCCTTATAAAAGAGAAAGGAAGAAGACACAAAGGAGAAGGACATGTGACAAGAGAGGCAGAGACTGGAGTGATGTGCCCACAAGCCAAGGAACACCAAGGAAGCCAGGAGACATGCATGGAACAGATTCTCCCTCAGAGTTCCAGAAGGAACCAACCCTGCTGACACCTTGATTTAGGACTTCTAACCTCCACAACTGTGACAGAACAAATTTCTATTGGTTTAAGCCACCCATTTTGTGGTAGCTTATTACAGCAGACACAGGAAACTAATACAAAAACCAAACACTGGCTTTAAAAAGCACAGAGGCATAGAGTAAAATTTAGAACTGTTTCCAACACCAAGAGTTAAAATATTAAAGTTTCTAGTGCTTAAAGAGGATCAACCCCAAGCTACTCAGAAAATTCCTACGAAGTGACTGATCCCTTAAGCATTCTGGAGAACAGGGGCTTACTTGTATCACCAGTCATGGGAGCACCTAAGTTCAGAAAATGCACTTTGTTCGTGATTCTTCTTGCCCCAGAAATTCTAAAACGCTTTTAAAATTTTAAAGTGAAAGGGCAAAAGAACTTTCAATCTACTAGTCATCTACCAAAGGTCGGTGCTTTTGTCATCATCAAATCATTTAAATTATTGTTACCGACATCAGTAACCAATAGTGCCTGATGAGATGTTCAGGCCTGGGGTATTTTCTCTCATAAGTGCCACATCGTGGTACTAGTATCCCCCCAGTTATATATGGTTGGGAGAATAAGCCCAGAGAGGTTAAGTAACCTGCCCAAACTCAAAAACAGCTAGTGAAAGGAGAAGCTGGGGTCTGAATCTATGGTGCCTGACACCAGACCTTACATTTTTTCATTGAGATATAACTGACATACAACATTACATTAGTTCCAGATGTACAACCTAATGATTCAATGTATATATTACAAAATGATGACCACAATATTCTAGTTAACATCTATCACCGCACATAGTTACAAACTTTTTTGTGTGATGAGAACTTTTAAGATCTACTCCTTAGCAACACCAGAGCCTTCACGTGTAACTACCACGCCTATTGCCTCTACCTCAGCTGCAGAAGAAGTCAAGCAGCCAGGACTTTATGGAGTCACGCCTCATCAACAATTAGTAAAAGAAAACAGGTGATGGGGATTTAATCTGTATACGACATCAAATTAGACAAACCTTGATGAAATTAATATGACTGTCTTAGAGCTAAAACCTATCAGGGGTTTTTAATGCCGATACTGATATTTAATAACTGCAGGATAGAACAACAATGCCATAGCCAAAACTTCCCATTCAGAAGGATTTTCTTTAAGAAATGTTAGCCAAATCTTAAAAGTAAGCAAAATAAAACAAAACAAAGCCTGTAGCATTTTAAACTGTTTAAAATATTCAGAAACTAAATAATAAACTAATAAATAAATGCTTCCAAAAGTTTTTTTAAATTCTGGAATCCAAATGCCTTCAATTCACTTTCCTTTAGTAGAGCAAAATCAAAGGCCCCAGAAATCTTCAGAGTACAGCAAAACACCCTAACAATATGCTAGATATTTCCAGAACCAAACATACCCATGTGGAAAGTGGAATGCTACATAGTTACCTTTTAAGGTACACCTCAGTGCTACCCTCAGTCTCAAGAATTATGAAAAATTACATTAGTAATTCCTTTCACAGTACCTGTCAGCCATATTTCTCCACTTGAAAAGCAAATTACTTGCAGAATCCCCAATAGGCAGATCCAATCTCTCTTTGAAATATTTAACGATGCCTTGTTCCTCCAAAAGCACAGGTACTCGGTAGGTGGAAGAAACATCGTGGATACATATAACCTGATTAATGATGATAAAACACCATATTTAATGGAACAACTCAAGTATGCCACAAAAATGAACGTAAGAATGAGCCGAAACTCAAGAGAGATGGCAGTTTATTTTTACTGACAGAAGAAAACCAAGAACACAGCAACCTAAACAGCAGTCAGAATTAGCACAAGGTTAGTTGGATCTAATTACAAAACACTTTGAAGTCATTATTCTACATCTGGAACCATGGATGCTATGGTAGAATATATATATATTTTTTTTCCCCTATATACACATTCTTCGTTCCTAGTTCCTGGCACAGGGCTTCAAAAACATTCAAAATTTCCTGAGCTATAGGGGTAACTTTGTTAAGTTAATGAGGTGACTCAGGGTGGCCCCTAGATGACTTCAGGATGGGAATTGGTCACCAGAAAAACCAAGCAGGTCACTAGAAGGCTGAAACTTTCAGCCACCTGACCTCCACGGAGGGGACAGGGGCTAGAGACTGAGTTCAATCAGGTGACCAATGATTTACTCCATCATGCCTACATGATGAAACCCCAATCAAAATGCTGAACATCAGGACTCAGGGGAGCATCCTCGCTGGTGAAGTTACAGACGTACCGGGAAGGTGGTGCACCCTGACTCCACAGGGATAAAAGTTCTTGTGCCTGGGACTCTCCTCGACCTTGCCCTATGTGTCTCTTCATCTGGCTGTTCACCTGCACCCTTTACAATTAAACAGTAATCATAAGTATAGCACTTTCCGGAGTTGTGAGTCATTCTAGAGAATTATCAAACTTGAGGTGGTTATGGTAAGCTTCAACTTTGTAGTCAGCCCGGCAGAAGCGTGGGTGGCTTGGGACAATAGAAACCTGCGGCGAGTGTCTGAAGTGCAGGGCAGTCTTATAAAGACCTGCGGAGTCTGATGCTCACTCCAGGTAGTCAGTGTCTGAGTTGAAATGCAGGAACCCCAGGGGGTGTCAGAGACTTGGTATCGGAACACGAATGCTTTATATGTCAGTATCCAAGACACATGGCCCAAGGCACCATCTTCTAAGCCTAGGTTAAGGCAGTAGCAATGAATACATACAGCTTGTCTTCTAAGTGTGGGTATGAAGTTTGTTTGTTCACTCATTTGTTGTTGCTGCCGCCTCTGTAGTTGCTTTTGTCTGCGCTCCCTTCATTTGGGTAAATTTAGAAGCACACATTAACACAGTCAAATTAATTACACTTGTGAGGGAAGAAAGGCTCTTTTAAATGCCAGGTGGTGTGGTTGTTTTTCACACCCTAACGAGCTTTCACCACCCTCTCAGGTACATGCAAAGGGCTACTGGCAGGCATTTAAGGATCTGCCACATCCTAAATAAATGCCAAGAAATGTTCTGCCAGCTCTATGTGTTCAGTCTTTCCCAATCCATAGCTAGCCAACCAAGGGTTCCTAGGCTGTTTGGACATGGACAACTTGATACTTAAGACTATTGTGTCTAACCCATGCATTCATTCCCTGATACAATTCAAAGTGCCAAGATGTCACTGATATGAGGCTCCATCCCAATTATTAATTAAAATTATTGAGAAATCTCTGGACAGCCACAACTCCCACAAGTGGGAGGCATGAGATGAGGAGCTATTTACTCATTTATTCTCCAAGCCAGAGACATTTTTTCAAATATCATGGTAACAGAGAACATCACAGAGACGTCTGTGACTTTCCATTCCCTCCTCAGCAATCCAGGTGAGAAAAGCTCTAAATGCAAGTTCACCAGGAACTAAGAAATGGGAGAATTAACTCATATGAGAAAAAGCAATGTGCTGACAGACGTAGAAAACAAACTTATGGTTACTGTTGCGGGGGGCGGGGGGGGGAGTAGTGGGGAGGGATATTGGGAGATTGGGATTGACATATACACACTACTGTATATAAAATATAGATAACTAACAAGAACCTACTGTATAGCACAGGGCACTCCATACTCTGTCATGACCTATATGGGAAAAGAATCTAAAAAAGAGTACATAGATATATGTATATGTATAGCCGATTCACTTTGCTGTACAGCAGAAACTAACACAACATTGTAAATCAACTATACTCCAATAAAAATTATTTTTAAAAAAAGCAGTGTGCTAAAAAATAGCTAATAGACTAGCCTGTGGACTGATGAGATAGAACATTCTTCAGAATCTATAGTTACAAAGAAAATAAACTCAAGAATTCCCTGGCAGTCCAGGGGTTAGGACTCGGCACTTTCACTGCTGTGGCCCAGGTTCAATCCCTGGTCGGGGAACTAAGATCCCGCAAGCCATGTGGCATGGCCAAAAAAAAAAGAAAAGAAAAGAAACTCCATACAGTTGAAAGTTTGGACTGTATCATCTGTTCTCAGAGCTCTCAGCAACCCAACTCTAAAAGCTGTATCCTTCTATTTCGGAAACCAGGTTAAATGTGTGTGATACCCACACCAAGTACTATTTACAAAAAGCAACAGAACAAAACCAAAATGGCTTGATGACACACAGATATAGGACAGTGCTTTAAACCTGCCATCACATTTTTCAAAGGAGTTCAGACTTGTGCACTGGCCCTGAAGCATCAGGCAGTGAATACATCAGCCTGCCTCCTGAGACTCAGAATCTGATTAGGTGGTTTTTAGGCTTCAGAGAACCCCGAGCTAATCTGAAGAAAACAAAAGGTTTCTGCCAAACCTCGCCCTTTTCCTGAGCACCCGTCGTATCACTTTTTAAACTCCAATCCCTCGTTCCTGAGCCTTATTGCAAACAAGAGACAGAGATAAGCAGATGAAAGAGAAAAGCCGGCTCTTGGATAACCAGGTGGAAAGTCCTGCAGAACAGAGGACCTGAACCCACGTCACAGTGGTTTTTGTAGCAAGGAACTGAACTGAGGCCACTGATGTAATCAGAAGTGATAGTGTGAATGTCACCGTAATGTGTGGTTTGGGGTGAGTTAAGCTGTAACAAGTACAAAAGAGAAATCAAAGTAAAAGCCATAAGTGTCCTGGAAAGACAAGATAAAGAGACGATAAGCAGGCTTCAAATGGTTCTCTCTCTAGAGGTTGGACTGCGAGTTAAAAAAACAACCCACCTGGTTTTGTACCTACAATTAAAATTTCAGGAGTGAAACACACAATCTATTTCAGGAGTCTCAAGACTGTTCATTTAAGGGCAAGGGAGCCGTAGCTGCATACATATGAGTCCCCCAAATCTTTTATAAATGTTGTGAAAAGTAATACAGTAATTTAAGAGGTGTAAAATGCTGGCATCAGCAGAAGTGCCTGCAAGGCATTCAAATCTAAAGAGCAGCACTAACCTGTTCAGGGTTCACGTGACAAAACATAGAAATCTTTTCCTTCACAGCCATTTCGATGGGCGTTGAACTTCGGCAGACAATCTGTCAAAGTCAATTACGCACAGGTTAGCAGACAGGAAGTGGGCTGTTCACACTGCCACTGATTTTCAGGAGGACGCTAAGTTAATTTTGCTCCAGGAGACTTGACCGAGTGGGCATTTCTCCATCCTGGGCGTTTCACTGGGCTACTAGAAATTGGTCTGAGCACTAATACAAGCAAGTGTAACCAAACTCAACACAAATCCACCAGTAGGAAATGTCAAGGCATTTCTAGCGAACAGACTCGAGGCTCCCAAATGTTACTTCTTTAAAACTACAAGAATAGAGCCAGACCAAGGGTTGGCAAACTTTTCTCTAAAGGGGCAGATGGTAAAAGCTTTAGGCTTTGCAGGTCATGCAGCTGCTGCCCTGACTCCTCATGGTACCGCCATGAGCAAAGGCAGCCAGAGACAAATGTGGACAATGAGTGGTAGTGTGTTGTAGAGAAATTTCCTTTACAGGAGGCAGGTCTGCAGGCCCTTACTTGCCAGCCTCTGATCTAGACTACTGGCAATAACTGGATTACTGCTATAAATAAGAGCAGGGATAGCCCGACCTAGCAGGCTCATAGGAAAATCTCCCAGGTCCCACCTCCCTCTAAGGGACCCAGGGACCACACAAATGACAGGACATTCCACTTGCCCAGATGTCAGTGTGGCCAGCCAAATGAGGACCGGGAGAAGAAGAGATGGCCAATTTAGAAATGTGTTAAGCGACACTTGAGGATGAGGGAATAAGCCTTCCCCAGCTCCCAGATACAAAAAGCTCACTCATAGAAACCATTTGAGAGCTACGAAGGACTTAGATGATGTTATAGTTTAAGAAATGGAGGTCCTATTCCAAGAAACTTACCCACTCTCTTTAACTCACCAGATCGGGAGACAGGCCTAACCCCCTCAGCGCACGGACACTGTTTTGTGTGGGTTTGGTTTTCTGTTCTCCAGTAGCACTGGGCTGAAAAGATATGGGTCACTGTCAATACACTGGACATCTAGCTCTTCTGGATAATGAATGGCTTCCTGGATTAAAATGTGGAATAGGGGGCTTCCCTGGCAGTCCAGTGGTTGACTCTGCACTTTCACTGCAGGGGGCACAGGTTCAATCCCTGGTCAGGGAACTAAGATCTCACATGCCACACGGTGTGGCCAAAACAAAAAGAAAGTGGAATAAACAGAGTATCGTAGGAAGACCTACAGGAGTTGCTGACTACACACTTATCTGGAAAGCTCACCTGTGGGACAAGGCTAACATGGATATTACAGAAATTCTCTCTTTTTGCTTTAAACTGGAATTGTCTGAACGCTTCCACAAATGGCATTCCTTCAATGTCTCCAATGGTGCCACCCAGCTGGGAATGGAAAAAAAAGACACAAGAGATCAAATAGCTTCCATGGTACACAGACTAACAGAACAATTCTTAATACACTAAGCATGAGAACTGAAGTCCCCCGAAAATGGGGGATCACTAATAGGCTGTCAACCCTTCACCTCATCAAGACTGAAAAAAATTTTTTTAAAGAAAAGGAGTGGGACTTCCCTGGTGGCACAGTGGTTAAGAATCTGCCTGCCAAGGCAGGGGACACAGGTTCGAGCCCTGCTCCGGGAAGATCCCACATGCCGCGGAGCAACGAAGCCCGTGTGCCACAACTACTGAGCCTGCGCTCTAGAGCCCGTGAGTCACAACCACTGAAGCCCGCCTGCCTAGAGCCCGTGCTCCACAACAAGAGAAGCCACCGCAATGAGAAGCCCGCGCACCGCAATGAAGAGTAGCCCCGCTCGCCCCAACTAGGGAAAAGCATGCGTGCAGCAACAAAGACCCAACGCAGCCAAAAATAAATAAATTAAGTAAAATAAATAAATGGGAAAAAAGCAAAATTAAACTGGAGAAATTAATTTTAACACTATATTTTATGTAGCAGAGTATATCGAAAACATTATCATTTCAACATCACCAATTTTTTTAAAATTATGAGGCACTTTACATTCTTTTTTTTTTCATACTAAGTCTTTGAAGCCCAGTTATATTTTAAACTCACAGCATGTCTCAGTTTGGATGGGCTACTTTCACATGCTCAACAGCCCCATGTGGTGAGTGGCTACCATACTGGACAAGGTGGTACTCTGCAACAAATAACCACTGTAAACCAAACGTGTGAGGGCTTGTCCGACCCTTTGCTGGGCTTGAATAAAATCAGTCTTGGGCTGATCTTTAAGATTTTGAAATTGCTAAATGGCACCTTCAAGTTGACATTAATAAGTTTTTTTTTCAAAAAGTAAAATAATGCATGCACATGGTTAAAAACCAAATTGTACAGCAGAGCTTACAATAAAAAGCAAGAGTTCCCTGCCCCACTCTTCCCTCTCCCAAGTCTGATTCCCCAAGGCAAGCGCTTTATTTTTAATTTACTTTATTTATTTTTGGCTGCATTGGGTCTTCGTTGCTGCACGCAGGCTTTCTCTAGTTGCGGGGAGCAGGGGCTACTCTTCATTGCGGTGTGAGGGCTTCTCATTGCGGTGGCTTCCCTTGTTGCGGAGCACGGGCTCTAGATGCGCGGGCTTCAATAGTTGTGGCTCGCAGGCTCAATAGTTGTGGCTCGCGGGCTCTAGAGCGCAAGCTCAGTAGTTGTGGTGCATGGGATTAGTTGCTCTGCAGCATGTGGGATCTTCCCGGACCAGGGCTCGAACCCATGTCCCCTGCACTGGCAGGCGGATTCTTAACCACTGCACCACCAGGGAAGCCCGGCAAGCGCTTTAACTTCTTTGTTGGAATTTCTTCTGGTAGTTACCTCCATATCTCTAAACCAAAGCTCATCCATCTCAGCTCTTCCTCAACTTAGCTATTTCAGACACCCTGTAATGAACACAGGTGTACTTCCTGCTGTGACAGATGAGGATGCAGCTCTCTGGTACCCCCATCCCCAGATACCAATCTCAATTGTTAATTCTACTGGTTACTTTCCTAACCTGAGATACTTTTGCTTCTTTTTCAGCCAAATACTAACAGTATCTGTAGACCCTCGCAGTGTAAAATGAGGTTCTGCCCTCTCTCCTTCCCCTCCAGCACTCCTCCAACCCCTCCACCTCACGATCCCTCTTTTCAAAGTTGATGACACATTCCTGCTTTTAAGGTTTCTCTGATTCATCCTGGAGATGGGTCCTAAAAACTGAAAATCAATAAAGTGAGTGACCGTGCAAGTCTCCTTCACCGTAGAGTCAAGCTATGCCCCGGTTTACATCTTTGTTCTCATATCAGATGTTATTCTCCTGACACTTTTACCTGCCTTTCTCTTTTCTCACACTATTTATCTTTATCATTGCCTCGATTTGTTTGCAAACTATTCACTGTATTAGATATTAAACTTTTTTAAAGGAAGCAAGACTAGTTATGCAGACATCGTCAGTTTATAAAACTTCATCAAGCTATACATCTGTGATATGTGCACTTTTCTGTGCTTATGTTATACTCCGATTTTTTTAAATTATAACGGAAGCATCCTCTCTTTCCTCGTAAATTGTGAAGGAAGAAATACAAAGGGAGAGAAAATTTTATATAGCACACTTATACATTTACATCAAGTTTATCAACCATACCATTAGAGTAGCAAAATATATAATTAATATATGATAGTACAGCACATTTACGTTAAGATTATCAGTTCTACTATTAACAAAATGGATCTTGTGGGTAGCATAATATCTATTTGCAAACACTGATAACGATGACAATAATAGCAGCTAACATGTTTATTGAGCACCTCCTAAATGCCAGACACCGCCAAGTGCTTTTTACTTTATTCTATTTAATTCTTGCAACAACCCTGTTATTATTATCTTGTTGTCATTACAATATTACACTATCATATTGTTATAGATGAGTACGTTGACACTTTGAGAAGTAACTTGCCAAGTCATACAAGCATCTAAACAATGGTTAGTAATTTTCGAGCACTTAGTATAGATCCAACACAATCTAAGCACTAAACATATTGGCTTAGTTAATCCGCAAAACATTATCCCCACTTGGTAGATGAATAAATTGAGGCACAGAGTAGTTAAGCAAACTTGTCCAAGGTCACCCAGCTGGTAAGTGAACCAGCTGGGCTATGAACCCAAGCAGTCTGGCTCCAGACTCTCAACCACTAAGCCATACACCACTTGGGGGTGAGGGCAGAAATGTGAACTTGGGGAGTCTGCCTCTAGGAACTAAAATGTTCATTATTCTGCTGTCCTGCCTGGCAATTAGGTCAACTGACCTTTAGATAAGGAGTACATGGATGTTATTCTCATTCTGCACATTGAGAGGAAGGGAAGCAGTGAACAAGTGGCAAGTACAAATACTAAGCTCTCTCTTTAAACAGCTAATACTCACTTCTCACCTCCAAATCACCTCTACAGTCGGACTTCCCTAACTTGGTCTCTCTCTAGTTCCAAAGCACTTTGCAAACAGCACTCAGTAGAATGCATTCTGTGACTGATCAGTCCTCACTTGCAGACTGCTGCACGCCCACCCCAGGAGTAATCACCCAGTTTAAGCCAATCTTGCCCACTGACTTGTGACCACAAAAGCAGGGACCATCTATGTCGCTCCCTGCTGTAATCCCACCTCCTAGGCCGGTGTCCAGCACACATGAGGTCATCTACACATATCTGTTGAATGAATGAAGATCAGCTGCTTAAAAACCCATAAGGATATAAAATTATAAAGGAAAGTTCCATGCTTGCCTCAATAACACATATTTGGGGCTCTTCCTTATGACCATCCACAGGCACCATGGCTTGATTCATAACCCACTCCTGGACAGCATCAGTAATGTGAGGGACAACTGTAGAAAGAAGTAATAATTAGCACAAAAGCTTATTTCATGGTCATGGTCATGAGAAATGAATGTATTAGTGTCTATAGACCTCCCAAATAACCTGAAAGCCACCTGGCAAATTAGACAAGCTTCAGTCCTCACATTATTATCCATCTCACTGAAATTAATACTATAGACCAACATAGGTTTAGTCATTTAAATGTTATGCCATTTCTCTTGAAATTGACCAACCACAGAGAGAGAGAAGAAATGCCATCTTTGATGCTATCTATAGAAAACACCTATAATGCCAACTAAAAACTGTGCAGGGAGGGCTGCCAAGGGTGCTGAATACTGGACTACAAGGGGAAGAAGGTCTCAGAGTGGCCCAGCCCTGCAGACCCTGGGCAATTCGCCAGCCAGTGTGGAAGGGTCACTCAGAGGGTGTAGACGAGGCCTGCATGCTGACCAGGGGCCTGAGGCTGCTAATCTCAGCCGAAGAGACAAAAAGATGCCGCCAACTAACCTAACGTGATGTACGAAGCAGGAATGTTGGCCTCTGGGAAGCTGACGTGGACAGCGTCTGTCACCTGCTCCACCGGCACCTGCAGCTCCCAGGCCCCCCTGCTCCCGCCAGGCGGGAGGAAGTCGTCTCTGATTGGTGCATTTGGAACGACCCACCACACATGCCCAGCCCAACTCCCTTCTGGGAGGGCGGCGTAGGTCCGGCTCTTCCTCCATGTGGGCAGCGCAGGGATCAGGGGTCAAGGCCCAGGTCTGGGGCCTTGCCCTCTCCCCAAGTTTGGGACGTGGCAGGTATGAGGCAGCAACTCTCCCTCCCGCGGGTCTTCCCAATACCTACACTTGGGGGAAAACTATTAGAAAGTACAACTGTAGCTAAGATCTAAACCACACCGTCCAGTGTCAGCAGTAACATAGCTGGTCTCTTGATCTCCATCTGTCCAACTTCTTTATCTACTTCTCAGCTGCTTTCCAACATGAAAGTGATATAAAGGGGATGGGGAATTAGCACCTTTACCCTACCACGTAGGAACTTATGAATACAAGTGTGTGGGGGGGTGGCCTGCAGGTCTCTCTTTGAGGACAAAAGAGAATAAGAAT
This sequence comes from Platanista minor, assembly GCA_004363435.1. NCBI lineage: Eukaryota > Metazoa > Chordata > Mammalia > Artiodactyla > Platanistidae > Platanista > Platanista minor. Next base: position 23,173 of record RJWK010018598.1, read on the forward strand.
CATACCCCCCATGAAAAGGGTTGGTGAAAAAAGGGTCATATCATGCTGCCCTCCAGTTCAACCCCCGTACCCCGCCACGTGCCCCCCCATCACTGTTCTTCTTTAAAGGGGAGTAATCATCATGCATGCAAAGATACAAGAAAAAAGTAGAAAAAGAACATATTAAATAAAGGACAGACAAAAACAAACCAAAATAAATCTATACCCCAATCAGATTTGTGATGAATAAATGGTTCCCCATGGATTTTATAAATAAAAGCTGAAGAGAGAAAGAGAAAGAGGACAGATACATGGACTAAAGGAAACAATGACATTGGTTAAAAAAAAAAAAAGACTGATGAAAATACAATCAGGAACATGGAGGATGAACTTGAAACCTTTGAGGAAAATGAAAAGTAAAAGTTTGTATGGTGACATCGTGGTGATCATTTTGAAATGTCTAAAAACATCAAACCACTATGCTGTGTAACAGGAACTAACATAGTGTTGCAGGTCAGTTATACTTCAAAAACAAACAAACTCATAAAAAAGACAGATCAGATTTGTGGTTATGGGGCAGGGGGGACTGGATGAAGGTAGTCAAAAGGTACAAACTTCCAGTCATAAGATAAATAAGTACTAGGGATATAATACACACCATGATAAATATAATTAACACTGCTCTATGTTATATATGAAAGTTGTTGAGAGTAAATCCTAAGAGTTTTCATCACAAGGGAAACATTTTTGTCTATTTCTTTAATTTTGCATCTATCAGAGATGATGGATATTCACTAAACTTATTGCGGTCATCACTCCATGATGTATGTAAGTCAAATCATTATGCTGTACACCCTAAACTTATACAGTGCTGTATGTCAATTATAGCTCAAAAAAACTGGAGGAAAAAAAAAAGAAGGAAAGAAAAGGAGGAGAAAACAGGGATTTGAAAAGGATTGGAGCTTGCAGAGCACAGGGACCCCCTCATCTTCAGGTCTATTTTGAGCAGGGTGTGAGTGCTCAGCACACAGGGCCCCCTAATGTTTGTGGAATATAATACCTTGTACTGTTTTCCCCAGGTAATCGCCACGCCTCTCTTTATTGATCACATGTTGATATATCTTCCCAGTGGTGATGTTGTTGTCTTTATAAAGATTAATATCCAAGAACCTTTCATAATTTCCAAGGTCTAAATCAACTTCTCCACCATCATTTAAGACAAACACTTCACCTGGGATAAAAAGGCAATGTAAACATTAAAAATTTGCTTCCAGTAGATTATTTTTCAAAGATGAGCACAATATATTAAAGAGCTGGTAAAAGACTTATGTATAAGCCATAGTGTATCACCATTTCCATATTTTGATGGGAAAATTTAGCAATTCGATTCTATCCATGAAAGTGCATTGGAAAAATACTGGTATTCTATTATGGTAGTTTTAAATGCTTACTGAAATTCTGTCCTCAAGATTTAGCTTTTCCAAACTCATCATATACCACATGAAAAAGGGACTTTAAAACAGCAATTTTTAAAACAAATAGCAATTGACTTCAAAGCATCAGTATCCCGGACTCTGAAATTGGTGTAAGAAAATTTTCATTGATTCCAGTCTTGGGTAAAGTCACTATTAAACAGACAGTAGATGAAAAGCAGGGCCTCCACTAGCCCACGGGGCAACTTGGTGAAACTGAGGCCAAAAAGAAAGTGAGCAATAAGCCACGTGCACAACAGCACGGTGAAGAAGGATACAGATGAAGACTTGGGACTTCCCTGGTGGCGCAGTGGTTAAGAATCCCCTGCCAGTGCAGGGGACACAGGTTCGAGCCCTGGTCCGGGAAGATTTCACATGCCGCAGAGCAACTAAGCCCACACGCCACAACTACTGAAGCGCACACGCCACAACTACTGAAGCCTGCGTGCCTAGAGCCCAAGCTCTGCAACAAGAGAAGCCACCGTGGTGAGAAGCCCATGCGCCACAATGAAGAGTAGCCCCTGCTCACCACAACTAGAGAAAGCCTTTGGGCAACAACGAAAACCCAACACAGCCAAAAAATTTTTTTAAGTAATTAATTAATTTTTTAAAAATGTGTATAGATGAAGACTTAATCACACGACCAGCAACTGTGTTGACTACTAGGCATGCCTCTGGGTCTCCAGCGTTACTTGAGGGCATCGATTGGGAGTCCAATGTCCTAAAGCCACCTTGTCAGAACTGAACCTCTCCCTGATTAAGGAAATTCTATCATTTACTTCTATAGCTAGATGTTCACAGCATAAAAAGAAGGTTGGCTAGCTTCTGAACCTAATCAGAAGCCTTTTATAGTCTCATTTATGTCTCCCTCATAAGGTACCTAAGTGTGATCGAAAAGATCTCTAACTTTAAAGACAACAGAGCAAAATGATGAAATTGCAATATTTTCGTGTTTCCCAAATTCCATTTCCAGTTCAAATTCTACTTTCTCATGTTTATCAGGAATTGCCAATCCATGGAAAAGTCTTTGTACTTTGATCATCTTAACTTCTGCCAAATAGGGAAAGATCTCTGAAATCTCTCTAGTTAATTCAAGCCAAATCCAGTTTGGCAATACTCCAGGTATACAGCAAAGGTCTTGAAATTTTAGATCCCTAAATTTTAAAATTTTAGATTCCTACTATGTTCCTAGAAGAAAAAGAAAAGCTGTAGATCATGTCTTCAAAAACATTTTTTTTGATTTAATGCAATTATACTAAAAATGCCAACAGATTTTTTTTTTAACTTGACAGTGAAACTAAAGTTAATTTGGAAGAAAAACAGGTGTGATTACCAAAACAAAACACATGAAAAATAAATAAAAATAAAAGCCCTTAAAAAATAACTGAGTAAAGGAAGATTAAAATATACGTGTTAAAAAATAAATAAAATTCAAAAAAATATATGTGCATATATTTATATATTTCAGTATATACAAATATGGAATAAGACAGCATGAACAAATACTACACAAAACCAAAATACCCCAAAACGTCCCTATTACATAAAGGAATTTAATATATGACTAAAAAAACCAAAGATATCATTACAAATCAAAGTAGGTAAAATACACAGAAATAAACTTCAAAGAAATGTGTAGGACCTATATGAAGAAAACTTTAAAACTTTACTTCAGAGACATAAAAGAAGGTATGGATAAAATGAAAGCCACTTATACAGTTCCTGAATAGGCCAGTCGATATTTTCAGTGTTTAATTCTTCCCCAAATTAATTCATAAATTTAAAGAGTGATTTCTTATAAACTTTGATAAAAGGACTCTGAAGTTAATCTTGAAGACAACTAACATTTTGAGGTTTAAAAAAGGAGTAAAGGAATAATGAGAAAAGTCCTGATAATAAAAAGCTGCAGTTATTAAAATGGTAGGCAGGAATAAACAAAGAGATCTGGAACAGACCAGAATACAAAGACAGAAATTTACTATATACTGAAAGGTGGTATTTCAAGTCAGTGGAGAAAGGACGCAATCTTTGATAACTGCGATTAGGAATAGTAGCTAATCAGAAAAAAATTTAGAGAAAAAATTATGTTACATCCTCATCTCCCACCAAATTAAATTCCAGGTGTATTAACAATATTAAAGTAAAAGCAAATGGTGGTGATCATTTAAAAATGTACAGAAACAGGGCTTCC
>RJWK010018599.1:6338-33288 GCA_004363435.1 Platanista minor
TTTTTTTTTTTTTTTTTGGGTTTTTTTTTTTTTTTTTTTTTGTATATGGTGTGAGGGAGTGTCCTGATTTCATTGATTTACGTGCAGCTGTCTAGCTTTCACATCAGACGTTAAAGAGACTGTCTTTTCTCCAGTATATATTCTTGCCTCCTTTGTCATAAATTAATTGACTGTCGGCGTGTGGGTTTATTTCTAGGCTCTCTATTCTGTTCCATTGATCTATATGTCTGTTTTCGTGCCAATGCCACACTATTTTGATTACCATGACTTTGTAGTATAGTCTAAAAACTGGGTGGGTTATGCCTTCAACTTTGTTCTTTTTCCTCAGGATTGTGTTGGCAAATCTGAGTCTTTCATGGTATCATACAAATTTTAGGATTATTTGTTCTAGTTCTGTGAAAAGTGTCATAGGTATTTTGATAGGGATTGCATTAGATGTGTAGACTGCTTTGGGTAGTATGGCCATTTTAACTATATTAATTCTTCCAATCCAAGAGCATGGGACATCTTTCCATTTCTTGAATCATCTTTGATTTCCTTTATCAATTTTTTTAGTACTTAGCATATAAGTCTTTCACCTCCTTTGTTACGTTTATCCCTAGCTATTTTTTGGACACAATTTTAAATGGGATTTTTTTAAAACTTTCTCCTTCTGATATTTCATTGTTAGTGTAAAGAAATGCAACAAATTTCTGTGTATTAATCGTGTATTCTTCTACCTTGCTGAATTCATTTATTCTAACAGTTTTTGTATGGAGTCTATAGTGTTTTCTATATAGAGTACCATGTTATCTGCAAATAGTGACAGTTTTGCCTCAACCTTTCCAATTTGGATACATTTTATTTCTTCTTGTTTGATTGCTGTGGCTAGGACCTCCAATACTATGTTGAATAGAAGTGGCAAGAGTGGGCATCCTTGTCATGTTCCTCAATTTAGTAGGAAGGCTTTCAGCTTTTCACTGTTGAGTATTGTCTGTGGGTTTGCCATAAATGGCTTTTGTTATGCTGAAATATGTTTCCTCTATACCCACTTTGGTGAGAGTTTTTATTATGAATGGATGTTGAATTTTGTCAAATGCTTTTTCTGCATCTATTGAGATGATGATGTGGTTTTTGTTTTTCCTTTTGTTAATGTGGTGTATTACATTGAATGATTTGTATATACTGAACCATTCTTGCAACCCTGGAATGAATCCAACTTGATCATGGTGTATGATCCTTTTTATGTATTGTTGAATTCAGTTTGCCAATATTTTGTTAAGGATTTTTGCATCTATATTTATCAAACATATTGTCCTGTAATTGTCTTTCTTTTTTTGTGTGTCTTTGTCTGGTTTTGGTGTCAGGATGATGGTGCATTCATTGAATGAATTTGAGTGTTCCCTCCTTTTCAGTATTTTGGAGTTGTTTGAGAAGAATAGGTATATTTTCTTTGTTATATATTTGGTAGATTTCCCCAGTGAAGCCATCCAGTCCTGGTCTTTTGTTTTCAGGGAGTTTTTAAATTACAGATTCTATTTCACTTCTAGTGATTGGCCTGTTCAAATTATTGATATGTTTCTCCTTGACTCAATTTTGGCTGGCCCTATGTTTTTAGAAACTTGTCCATTTCTTGTCCAATTTGTTGTCATGTAACTGTTCATAGTATTCTCTTATGATTTTTTTATATTTCTGTGGTATCAGTTGTTGTTTCTCCTATTTCATTTTTTATTTTGTTTACTTGAGTCCTCTCTCCTTGGTGAGCCTGCCTAGAGTGTTGTAAATTTTGTTTATCTTTTCAAAAACCAAGTTCTTGATTTGGCTGATCATTTCTATTGTTTTTTTTGTTTTGTTTTGTTTTTTTTGACATTTTTTTTGAAAGTAAAAGAATTGGAAAAGATATACTGTACAAATATAAACCAAAAGGAAATTATATAATAACAGATACAGTAGACTTGAAAGCAAAAGTGTTACTAGAAATAAACAAGGGCACTTCATATCAACAAGTCCAACTTACCAGGAAGTTTTAAATTTGTATGCACTTAACTTCAAATTATATAGAGCAACAGAGCTACTAGGAAAAAATAGACAAATTCACTGTCATAATAGGAGATTTAACATACTGCTGTCATTCACTGATAGAGGATAACTCTTTCAGAACCAGTAGACCCCCCTGAAAAAAAAAATTAGTAAGGATATAAAAAACTTAAATAACATGAGCAGCAAGTTTGATTCAGCAAGCAGATATATAGTCACTGTACTTCAAAAATTTAAATTACAAATTATTTTCAGGCACACTCGGAACATTTTTAAAACTGACCATATTGTGCTTAAGGCAAATGTTAACAAATTTCAAAGTATTAGAATTATACAAAGTGTGTTTCTTGACTTGTAGTTAAGCTACAAATCAGTAACAAAAAAGTAACTAGAAGTTATGAAATACACTACTTCTAAGTAACCCCCCAAAAAACAAATCACAGTTGGAGTTAGAAAATAATTTGAACTGAATGATAATAAAAATATTACATACCAAAACTTGGATATGACTAAAGCTGTGCTTACAGGAAAATGTGTAGTCTTTTTTTGTTTTGAAGGTAACAATACTGGTTTTTTAATTTTATTTTAAATTGCACACGTCTATAAACGTAATAAATAGGTTTTCTCTATTTTTTTTTATACAGGTTCTTATTACTCATCAATTTTATACACATCAGTGTATACATGTCAATGCCAATTGCCCAATTAATCACACCACCACCCCCAAACCCCACGGCTTTACCCCCTTGGTGTCCATAAGTTTGCTCTCTACATCTGTGTCTCAATTTCTGCCCTGCAAACCAGTTCATCTGTACCAGTTTTCTAGGTTCCACATATATGCGTTAATATACGATATTTGTTTTTCTCTTTCTGACTTACTTCATTCTGTATGACAGTCTCTAGATCCATCCACGTCTCAACAAATGACCCAATTTCTTTCCTTTTTATGGCTGAGTAATATTCCATTGTATATATGTACCACAACTTCTTTATCCATTCGTCCATCGATGGGCATTTAGATTGCTTACATGACCTGGCTATTGTAAACAGTGCTGCAATGAACAGTGGGGTGCGTGTGTCTTTTTGAATTGTGGTTTTCTCTGGGAATATGCCCAGTAGTGGGATTGCTGGATCATATGGTCATTCTATTTTTAGTTTTTTAAGCAACTTCCATACTGTTCTCCATAGTGGCTGTATCAGTTTACATTCCCACCAACAGTGCAAGAGGGTTCCCTTTTCTCCACACCCTCTCCAGCATTTGTTGTTTGTAGATTTTCTGATGAAGCCCATTCTAACTGGTGTGAGTCAATACCTCATTGTAGTTTTGATTTACATTTCTCTAATAATTAGTGATGTTGAGCAGCTTTTCATGTGCTTCTTGTCCATCTGTATGTCTTCTTTGGAGAAATGTCTATTTAGGTCTTCTGCCCATTTTTGGACTGGGTTATTTGTTTTTTTTTAATATTGAGCTGCATGAGCTATTTATATATCTTGGAGATTGATACTTTGTCCGTAGATTCATTTGCAAAAAATTTTCTCCCATTCTGAGGGTTGTCTTTGCGTCTTGTTTATGGTTTCCTTTGCTGTGCAAAAGCTTTAAAGTTTCATTAGGTCGCATTTGTTTATTTTTGTTTTTATTTTCATTACTCTAGGAGGTGGATCAAAAAAGATCTTGCTGTGGTTTATGTCAAAGAGGGTTCTTCCTATGTTTTCCTCTAAGAGTTTTACAATGTCCGGTCTTACATTTAAGTCTCTAATCCATTTTGTGTTTAATTTTGTGTATGGTGTTAGGGAGTGTTCTAATTTCATTTTCTCACATTTAGCTGTACAGTTTTCTCAGCACGACTTATTGAAGAGACTGTCTTTTCTCCATTGTATATCCTTTGTCGTAGATTAGTTGACGATAGGTGCGTGGGTTTACCTCTGGCCTTTCTATCTTGTTCCATTGATCTATGTTTCTGTTTTTGTGCCAGTACCATATTGTCTTGATTACTGTAGCTTTGTAGTATAATCTGAAATCAGGGAGTCTGATTCTTACTTCTCCATTTTTTTCCCTCAAGACTGCTTTGGCTATTCGGGGTCTTTTGTGTTTCCATACAGATTTTAAGATTTTTTATTCTAGTTCCATAAAAAATGCCATTGGTAATTTGATAGGGATTGCATTGAATCTGTAGATTGCTTTGGGTAGTGTAGTCATTTTCACAATATTGATTCTTCCAATCCAAGAACATGGTATATCTCTCCATCTGTTGGTATGATCTTTAATTTCTTTCATCAGTGTCTTATACTGTTCTGCATACAGTGTCTTATACTGTTCTGCATACATCAGTGTCTTATACTGTTCTGCATACTGGTCTTTTGTCTCCTTAGGTAGGCTAATTCCTAGGTATTTTATTCTTTATGTTGTAATGGTAAATGGGAATGTTTCCTTAATTTCTCTTTCAGATTTTTCATCATTAGTGTATAGGAATGCAAGAGATTTCTGTGCATTAATTTTGTATACTGCTACTTTACCAAATTCATTGATTATCTCTAGTAGTTTTCTAGTGGCATCTTTAGGATTCTCGATGTATAGTATCATGCCATCTGCAAAGAGTGACAATTTTACTTCTTCTTTTCCAATTTATATTCCTTTTGTTTCTTTTTCTTCTCTGATTGCTGAGGCTAGGATTTCTAAAACTATGTTGAATAATAGTGGTGAGAGTGGACATCCTTGGCTTGTTCCTGATCTTAGAGGAAATGCTTTCTGTTTTTCACCATTGAGAATGATGTTTGCTGTGGGTTTGTCGTATATGGCCTTAATTATGTTGAGGTAGGTTCCCTTTATGCCCACTTTCTGGAGAGTTTTTTTTTTATCATAAATAGGTACAGAATTTTTTCAAAAGCTTGTTCTGCATCTATTGAGATGATCATATGGTTTTTATTCTTCAATTTGTTCATATGGTGTATCTCATTGATTGATTTGCATATATTGAAGAATCCTTGCATCCCTGGGATAATTCCACTTGATCATAGTGTATGATCCTTTTAATGTGTTGTTGGATTCTGTTTACTAGTATTTTGTTGAGGATTTTTGCATCTATATTCATCAGTGACATTGGTCTGTAATTTTCTTTTTTTTGTAGTATCTTTGTCTGGTTTTGGTATCAGGGTGATGGTGGCCTCATAGACTGAGTTTGGGGGTGTTCCTCTCTCTGCAATTTTTTGGAAGAGTTTGAGAAGGATGGTTGTTAGCTCTTCTCTCAATGTTTGATAGAATTCACCTGTGAAGCCACCTGGTCCTGGACTTTTGTTTGTTGGAGGATTTTTAATCATGGTTTCAATTTCATTACTTGTGATTGGTCTGTTCATATTTTTTGTTTCTTCCTGGTTCAGTCTTGGAAGGTTGTACCTTTCTAAGAATTTGTCCATTTCTTCCAGGTTGTCCATTTTATTGGCATAGAGTTGCTTGTAGTAGTCTTTTAGGATGCTTTGTATTTCTGCAGTGTCTCTTGTAACTTCTCCTTTTTCATTTCTAATTTTATTGAGTCCTCTCCTTCTTTTTCTTGATGAGTCTGGCTAATGGTTTATCAATTTGTTTATCTTCTCAAAGTACCAGCTTTTAGTTTTGTTGATCTTTGCTCTTGTTTTCTTTGTTTCTATTTCATTTATTTCTGCTCTGATCTTTATGATATCTTTCCTTCTGCTAACTTTGGGTTTTGTTTGTTCTTCTTTCTCTAGTTCCTTTACGTGTAAGGTTAGATTATTTATTTGAGATTTTTCTTGTTTCTTGAGGTAGGCTTGTATAGCTATAAACTTCCCTCTTAGAACTGCTTTTGCTGCATCCCATAGGTTTTGGATTGTCGTGTTTTCATTGTCATTTGTCTCTAGGTATTTTTTGATTTCCTCTTTGATTTCTTCAGTGGCCTCTTGGTTTTTTAGTAACGTAGTGTTTAGCCTTCATGTGTTTGTGTTTTTTACATCTTTTCCCCTGTAATTCATTTCTAATCTCATAGTGTTGTGGTCTAAAAAGATTCTTGATATGATTTCAATTTTTTAAAATTTACTGAGGCTTGATTTGTGACCCAAGATGTGATCTATCCTGGAGAATGTTCTGTGAGCACTTGAGAAAAAGTGTAATCTGCAGTTTTTGGATGGAATGTCCTATTAATATCAATTAAATCTGTCTGGTCTATTGTGTCACTTAAAGCTTCTGTTTCCTTCTTTATTTTCATTTTGGATGATCTGTCCATTGGTGTAAGTGAGGTGTTAAAGTCCCCCGCTATTACTGTGTTACTGTCGATTTCCTCTTTTACAGCTGTTAGCAGTTGCCTTACATATTGTGGTGCTCTTATGCTGGGTGCATATATATTTAAACTCTTATATCTTCTTCTTGGATTGATCCTTTGATCATTATGTAGTGCCCTTCCTTGTCTCTTGCAACATTCTTTGTTTTAAAGTCTATTTTATCTGATATGAGAATTGCTACTCCAGCTTTCTTTTGATTTCCATTTGCATGGAATATCTTTTTCCATCCCCTCACTTTCAGTCTCTATGTGTCCCTAGGTCTGAAGTGGGTCTCTTATAGACAGCATATATATGGGTCTTGTTTTTGTATCCATTCAGCAAGCCTGTGTTTTTTGGTTGGAGCATTTAATCCTTTCACGTTTAAGGTAATTATCGATATGTATGTTCCTGTGACCATTTTCTTAAGTGTTTTGGGTTTGTTTTTGTAGATCCTTTTTTTCTCTTGTGTTTCCCACTTAGAGAAGTTCCTTTAGCATTTGTTGTAGAGCTGTTTTGGTGGTGCTGAATTCTCTTAGCTTTTGCTTGTCTGTAAAACTTTTGATTTCTCCATTGAATCTGAATGAGATGCTTGCCAGGTAGAGTAGTCTTGGTTGTAGGTTCTTCCCTTTCACCACTTTAAATATATCATGCCACTCCCTTCTGGCTTATAGAGTTTCTGCTGAGAAATCAGCTGTTAACCTTACGGGAGTTCCCTTGTATGTTATTTGTCATTTTTCCCCTGTTGTTTTCAATAATTTTTCTTTGTCTTTAATTTTTGCCAATTTGATTACTGTATGTCTCGAAGTGTTTCTCCTGTATGGGACTTGCTGTGCTTCCTGGACTTGGGTGGCTGTTTCATTTCCCATGTTAGGGAAGTTTTCATCTATAATCTCTTCAAATATTTTCTCGGGTCCTTTGTCTTTCTCTTCTCCTTCTGGGACCCCTATAATGTGAATGTTGTTGCATTTAATGTTTTCCCAGTGGTCTCTTAGGCTGTCTTCATTCCTTTTCATTCTTTTTTCTTTATTCTGTTCTGCAACAGTGAATTCCACCATTCTGTCTTCCAGGTCACTTATCCGTTCTTCTGCCTCAGTTATTCTGCTATTGATTCCTTTTAGTGTAGTGTTCTTTTCAGTTATTGTATTGTTCACCTCTGTTTGTTTGTTCTTTAATTCTTCTAGGTCTTTGTTAAACATTTCTTGCATCTTCTCGATCTTTGCCTCCATTGTTTTTACGAGGTCCTGGATCATCTTCACTATCATTATTCTGAATTCTTTTGTGAATGTGTTTTTTGTTCCACAGCCTGCAGGATTATAGTTCTTCTTGCTTCTGCTGTCCGCTCTCTGGTGGATGAGGCTATCTAAGAGGCTTGTGCAGGTTTCCTGATGGGAGGGACTGGTGGTGCGTAGAGTTTGAGTGTTTCTCTGCTGGGCAGAGCTCAGGAATACTTTAATCCACTTGACTGCTGATGGGTGGGGCTGGGTTCCCTCCCTGTTGGTTGTTTGGCCAGAGGCAACCTAACACTGGAGCGTACCTGGGCTCTTTGGTGGAGCTAATGGCAGACTGGGAAGGCTCACACCAAGGAGTACTTCCCAGAACTTCTGCTGCCAGTGTTCTTGTCCCCACGGTGAGCCATAGCCACCGTGGAAACCCTCCAACACTAGCAGGTAGGTCTGGTTCAGTCTCCCCTGGGATCACTGCCCCTTCCCCTGGGTCCCAATGCGCACACTACTTTGTGTGTGCCCTCCAAGAGTGGAGTCTCTGTTTCCCCCAGTCCTGTCAAAGTCCTGCAATCAAATCCCATTAGGCTTCAAAGTCTGATTCTCTAGGAATTCCTCCTCCCGTTGCCAGACCCCCAGGTTGGGAAGCCTGACATGGGGCTCAGAACCTTCACTCCAGTGGGTGGACTCTTGTGGTATAAGTGTTCTCCAGTCTGTGAATCACCCACCCAGCAGTTATGGGATTTGATTTTGCTGTGATTGCGCCCCTCCTACCATCTCTTTGTGGCTTCTCCTTTGTCTTTGGATGTGAGGTATCTTTCTTGGTGAGTTCCAGTGTCTTCCTGTCAGTGATTGTCCAGCAGCTAGTTGTGATTCTGGTGTTCTCACAAGAGGGAGTGAGAGCACGTCCTTCTACTCCGCCATCTTCATTCTGGCTCGGGAACGTTCTATTGTTTTTTATCTGTATTTTATTTATTTGCTCTCTGATCTTTACTATTTCCTTCCTTCAGCTGACTTTGGGTTTTGTTTGTTGTTCTTCTAATTCTTGTAGGTGGTAGGTTAGGTTGTTTACTTGAGGTTTTTCTTGTTTTTTGAGGAAGGCCTGAATCATTATGAACTTCCCCCTTGGAACTGCTTTCACTACATCCCATAGATTTTGTAAGGTTGTGTTTTCATTGTCATTTGTCTCAAGGTATTTTCTGATTTCTTCTTTGATTTCATCATTGACCCATTGTTGTTTTTAGCAGCATGTTGTTTAGTTTCCATATGTTTGGGGTTTTTTATTGTTTTTCTTTCTGTGGTTGATTTCTAGGTTCATACCGTTGTGATCAGAAATATTTTTGAAATAATTTCTATCCTCTTGAATTTGTTGAGGCTTGTTTTTTGACCTAGTATGTGGTCTATCCTAGAGAATATTCCATGCACACTTAAAAAGAATGCATATTCTGTTTGTTTTGTTTTGGATGTGGTGCCATATAGATATCAATTAAGTCCAGCTGGTCTGTTGTGTCATTTAAGATCTCTGTTGCCTTATTGATTTTCTGTCTGGAAGATCTGTCCATTGATGTGAGTGAGGTGTTAGAGTCTTCTACTATCATTGTATTCCTGTCAATTTCTCCCTTTATCTCTGTTAATATTTGTTTTATATATTTAGATGCTCCTATATTGGGTGCATATATGTTAATGAGCATAATATCCTCTTCTTGTGTTGATCCTTTTATCATTATATTATGTCCTTCTTTGTCTTTATGGACTTTGTTTTAAAGTCTATTTTGTCTGATATGAGTATTATTACCCCCGCTTTGTCATTTCATTTGCATTAAATATTTTTCCATTCACTCATTTGCAGTCTGTGTGTGTCTTTCACCCTGAAGTGAGAGTCTTATAGGCAGCATATTGTAGGTACTTGTTTCTTTGTTTTTTTTTAATTCAATCTGCCACTCTGTGTCTTTTGATCAGAGAATTTAGTCCATTGACATTTAAAGTAATTATTGATGTGTGTATTTATTTCCATTTTAAACCTTGTTTTCCAGTTGATTTTATAGTTCTTCTTTGTTCATTTCTTCTTTATCTTTTCATTTGTGGTTTGATGGTTTCTTTTGTATTATGCTTGTGTTCCTTTCCTTTTGGTTTTTGTGAACCTTTTGTATTTTTGATTTGTGGTTATCCTGGTTTTAAAGTATGTTGACCCATAACTATATCTGCTTGCTTTAAACTGATAGTCATATAAGTTCAAACACATTCTAAAAGATCTACATTTTTTTACTATCCCCCCCCACCACATTTTGTGATTTTGGAGTCCTATTTTACACCTTCATGTTTATCCTTTTGCTGTTATAATTCAAATACATTTTCAATCTCCTTCTCTTTCTTGTCTCCTTCTGGAACCCCTATTAAGCATAGGGTGACACACTTTATATTATCCCATAGATCTTGTATGTTGCTTTCATTTTTTTCCTTTGTCTTTCTGTCTGTTGTTCTGATTGGGTGATTTCCATTATTCTATCTTCCAGATCACTTATTTGTTCTTCTGCATTATTTAGTCTGCTATTCATTGCTTCTAGGTTGGTTTTTATCTTGGCAATCAAGCTGTCTAATTTTGATTGGTTCATCTTTATAGTTTCTAGTTCCCTGTTACAAGTGACCTGCATTCCTATCAATAATCTTTCTTAATTTCTTTAACATTTTTATTACCTCCTTTTTGAACTTGGGGTCTAGTAGACTGGTAAAGTCTGTTTCATTATTGGTTCTTTCAGGGGATTTCTCTTGTTCTTTTAATTGGGAGTAGTTCCTCTGCTTTTTCATTTTACTTAACTTTCTCTGTCTCTGTGAATTTAGGAGTAACAGTTATCTGCTGTGGTTTTTAAGGGCTGTTTTTATGTGAGAGCATCCTAATGTAGACTATGTGAGTCCAGTATTTTTTGTGTGAAGGCTGGCTTTGGTTTTGGTATAGATGCCAATCATGTCTTTCCTCAGAATGTGCTGGCCATTATCACATTGATAGTTGGTATGATTGGTGTTGTGGTGCCCAGAGCTTGTGTTGTATGTTGAACAGGGCCTCCTCTTTGCTCTGTGGCTCTCACAACCCTGTCGGGGGTGGGATATGCCCACAGTTGTTGGAGTAGACACCCTGAGGGTTGGGTTTGATAAGGCTCCCTTGTCCTTGAGTATGTGTCCTGTCCTGCCTGGAAGTGTTATCAGGCAATAGTTGCCAGCACCAGTCTCTCTCTGCCTTAGTTGCTAGCAAGCCAGCATGTGCACACTCCTCACGAGCAGAGTCCAGGCCCCTACAGCCCCTCTAAGCTCTCTATCCATCCCAGTGGATCTCCCAGCAGGCAAGGTGGCTCCCCAGGGTGAGGAACTGCCCATGTGTACCTTCCTTCCTTCAGAGATTCCCTCCCAGGAATGCCAGTCCCATTCTGATGCTTTTTTTCCCCTGTCCTACCAGGTTTGTGGAGATCTTTCTTGCAGCTTTGGCTGTATAACAGATCTTCTGCCAGTTTCCAGTTGGTTTTCTGTGAGAATAGTTCCACATGTAGATGTATTTTTTGATGTGTTTGTGAGGGAAGGTGAGCTCCACCTCTTCCTACTCTGCCATTCTTGATCCTCCCTCCTGGCTTGGGCCTTTCTACTCCTGTTGATATCAATCACTTGAAGTGAGCCATCCTGGAAGGGATGCAACCTTGAGCCAGGCAGATCTCTGCCTCTGAGGCAATCCTTGAAGGGACTGGTGACTGACAGCTGTCTGCCAACATACTTCTATGAAATCAGACAAAATGCTCCTCCTTGAAGAGGGATCATTCAGTGCAGAAGGACTTGTCATATGTCATCACACCCATTTTTCATTGAATAAGAATCATCAAAATGAATGAACTAATGTGCTTTTACATAGCTGCTGGCAACTTAGTTATTGATATGATTTATCATAAGTGGGTGGAATCTTTTGCTAAGGTATGAATACATTATGTTAAATGCCACAAAAACACCAGTGTTATTCTTTGAAGTAAAATATATAAAAGCTTATTTTTCATGCTTTATACCTGATGAGTTGAAATTGGCTTGAGATTAATGATTTGTAGCAATGTACCATAGAGAAGGAGTAAAGATACTACGTAGAATCAGTAAACACTATAAATGGAATTGAAAATGGAAGATTAATATACACAAACATATGGGGTGATGGTAAACTATAAAAAAGAGTTATAATTATGTTGCATTTCATTTGTATAATCAAAATTCCTGTGATTAACTTATCTTCTCTACTTTTTCCAAAGGTAAGCCTTTTAATCTTCTAATTAGGATATTCTAAGCAGCTAAGCAAAGAAATAATTATTGACAAGCAAAAAATAATTAAGGAATAGAGTATGTTTTAAAACTGTCATGTTGAAGATTTATTTTCAATATGCATTATTACTTCTGTGATAAAGTATATACTCAAATGCTGATGATTAAAAGTAATATTGATAGGGCTTCCCTGGTGGTGTAGTGGTTGAGAGTCTGCCTGCCGATGCAGGGGACATGGGTTCGTGTCCCGGTCCAGGAAGATCCCACATGCTGCGGAGTAGCTGGGCCCATGAGCCATGGCTGCTGAGCCTGCACGTCCGGAGCCTGTGCTCCACCACGGGAGAGGCCACAACAGTGAGAGGCCCACGTACTGCAAAAAAAAAAAAAAGTAATATTGATAATACTTATAATAATTTTATGTTAATAAAAATGCCAAACAAGACTCTACTTCCTTAAATGCTTGATTATTTAAAATATTTTTTAGATGGTTATGCTAGAGAAGATCATTTTTAACAGGAGTGAATGCATCAGATGGTATAAATACATGACTATTAAAAATCAGTATGCTGGGCTTCCCTGGTGGCGCAGTGGTTGAGAGTACGCCTGCCGATGCAGAGGACACAGGTTTGTGCCCCGGTCCGGGAAGATTCCACATGCTGCGGAGCTGCCGGGCCCGTGAGCCATGGCTGCTGAGCCTGCGCGTCTGGAGCCTGTGCTCCGCAAGGGGAGAGGCCGCAACAGTGAGACACCCATGTACTGCAAAAAAAAAAAAAAAAAAAAAAAAATCAGTATGGTATGGGAAAGAAACTTTGAAATAATGATCTGAAGTTCTAACAGAAATAATTTATACAAATATGTAAGCCTGAATACTGATGGTAGCAAATATAGAAAGCCATACTTGTCTCTTTTTTTCCTGACCTGAAGTCACTTTTAAAGTCAAATAATCTTAGAATGGTGAAATTGTGCTGCTATCATGAGTTTAACTTCACATTTGTTTTCATCATCTCTTCTATCACAAAACTGATGTTTATGACTGAGTATAAGTGGCATAGATGGACAAAAAGTCTGAGGTAGCTTTTTAACATATCTTCCTACCTCTAGTTTTTTTCCTATCTCCATTCTTTACTCAAATGGCTTGGAGTCATTTCAGTTTATTAATTTATTCCTTCATTCACACATTCATTTTTTTAACATTCTCTGTGCACCTGTACAGTGTCAGCTGTATTTTAGAACTACACTGTCCTATGTAGATATTTAAATTTAAATTAGTCAATAAATAAATAAAATTATGAATTCAGTTGTGCAGCCACATGAGCCACAATTCAAGTGCTCAGTGGCTACATGTGGCTAGGGAATATTGTATTGGTGAGCAAAGATACAGAATATTTCCATTACCATAAAAAGTTCTATTCAGTGCCTAGTAATGCATTGATAAAAGTTGAAATTGCTGCCTTGGAGCTCACTGACCATTTGAAGAAAATATGATACAGAGAAAATCTTTAAAGAAAATCTTTAAAGTACTGTTGGATAACAAAGAATAAGCACCTAAATGAATCTGGAGAGGGATACAAAATCAATAAAATGATTCCTGAATTGGAATTACCTGGGTGCTGAGGGGTTGAGGAGAAGGCATTCTAGGCACAGGGAACATCTTTTGCAATGCTCTTGGACAAGGCCTCCTCAAAAAATGTATGATACTTTAAAGGATGTGCAAATAATTTGAAATGGTTAGAAGGTAAAGTGATCTTTGATGAGATTCTCTAAACAGATCTCATTTGTATGTGTATGTGTGTGTGTTTCATCTGTAAAAGAGGAATAAAAATACCAAACTCTTAAGGTTTTTAAAATTTAACTATTTTTAATATGTGAAGCACTTAGAAAAGCTCCTGGTACTAACAAGAACTTATAAATATTAACAATTAGTATTATTAGCAATATTATATTTTCATTATTATTTTAGAAGATTGGAAGTATGATCTAGAACTTATTACAGAGTTAGAATCAGAGGGTACACTTCGGATCAGAACACTGCACTCAGTGATATTTAGGAAAAGTATTAAACTGATATTGTTCTGACTCTTCTCTTTCCATTTTTGGGTTCAAGTAGTGGGAAAAGCAAGGCACTGCTTTTAGAAATGCTGTGGGGAGGGGATGGGAAATTAGAAGCAATAAAGGAGGAATGAAAGTTAATTTTGAGTACATAGAGCCAGAATATTTCCTGATTTTTGCATGTGGGTTTTTAACTTTTAACTTAAAATTATTTTCTTTTTTTGAACTTGACTTGGTAAGAAAAACATAGCAGAATTATGATGTTAAAAGAAAACTGTGCATCTCCTTTTTTTTCCTGGCCCACCAGAGTTGAGGTAAAAAAATAAAGAAAAAAGAAAAAACTTCCAAGAATATCCTTAGACAACTGTTTTTATAAGAATTCCAGTTGACTTTTTCAGACTTGAAAGGTTTGGTGGCTGAGAGTCAACCAAGAATCAAGCATCTTAAATGTTTATTCAGATTGAACTTTTGAACCATCTTATGGTATTCTTTTACTACTACACAGTAATGATAGAAACCAATTTTTTTTTTTTTTTTTTTAGTGAGGTAAATATCATGTAGTTCAGTTTTTTAAAACTAATTTACTTCTCTTTATAATTCTAAAATCATTTCATTTCATCTAGTTTTAAAGTGACCAATTTAATTAATTAAGCTATTTTGCTTAGTGATATAACTTCAATAATATATAAACTGTTCTTTCTTCAAGAAACATATCTTATAAATGTCGGTAGATTTTATTTTTATTTTTTTGGTAAGTAATTACAATGAAGTAGTTGGTTCTATTTTTGATTCATTGAAAATATGAGGGTTCTGATTTTATATACAAACTAATTTTAGAGAGTACAAAAAGCTTTGAGTTTTCCTTTTGCCTAAATTGTTGGCAATAATTTTATATATCATACTATAGTTGAAGCTACCTTATCAATTATTCCAATCATATTCCCCCAGGTCACAACCCAGAAATTATAAATCAGAATCTGTGGGAAATGGAACCTGGTCCTGTGCATTTTTTAAAAGTATCACAAGTAAAACTGATTGCCAACATTTTAGAGCAATAATTTTTAACCCCAAGACATTAATGTCATTTCTGGATGGTAGAAGGAGCACTAAAAACTATTTTTATACATATATAAGATAAAATTGAAAACAAAAATATTTATATATACCCTAATCTTAATGCAATTTATATAATAAAATAATATATATTTCAGAATATAAATCTTAGGTGACAGTAGTACATGAGATGACATATTACATTCATCAAATGTCCTGTACTTATGATGAATAAGTTTGGATTTGAGACAAACAAGGCAATATTCAACTGAGGAGTGTTGACTTTTCAAAGGTCTTAACATTTTAAAATAAATAGTTAATAAGTATAAATAAAAGTAATTGTGAATTTAAAACTTTAAAATACAGACTGATAAAGATTTTTGTTATGTTGACTTGGTCTTTCAGAGCAGCATTGATTTAATTTTCCAAAACAATAAAATTAGAAAAGCTTTGAATAAAATAAATAACAAGCTACTCTCAATATATAGAGTAACTAGATTTCTGGAAAAATGAAAAATGTTTAAAAATGCTTTGTGTTTGCATCTAAAATTAAGTTACAGAATTATTTTCCCTGATTATTCATGTTTCATCTACATTTGAAAATCCTGTGGGAAAATAGAAAATAATTTTGTGGGAATATCTTGAGCATTGAAACTTATATCCCTGCTACGGAATGACTAAGTGATAAGGTTAGGCCTCATATCATTTGTGTTAACTGAAAAGACTCCACAGATTTTCCAAAATGTCCCGGGGAGCCAGTACCACCCACTTTGAGATCGCTACTTCTTTAAAGGTAACCTGGCTATGGATTGTCATACTCTTTTTTTTTCTAGTAACCAACACTAAAGTCAACGTTTTCTCTGGGATCCTTAGGAGGCTTTTGCTAATTTAGGTTGTGTCAAACCAGATGACTGATCTCCAGATTGCAAATTACTCTAACTTGACACAGCCAGTATAGTATACACTATTGGAGCTCCATTCATATCCCTTTGGAACCCGCAATTCCTTTATATGTCAATGATGTCCTTCTTTCTGCCTGAGAACTCTTTCTAGACTCATACACTTTACAGGTGGAAACTGACTTAGACTAGGTCCTTAGTGATTGTCACTCATTCATTGACAGAAGTGAATTGAAGGATAAATGTCCTAGCTCTCTTGAATCTTGGATCAGACAACTTGGGCATGTAGCAGAGTTGTCCCTCAAAACTGAGCTCCAGTTACCTTCAATGGTAACCTGGCTAATTAAAGCACCTTTTATTACTTTTATTTTCATTCTTATTTTACTTCCCACTCCTTCACTGATCCTTTCTACAGTTAACTTGCAATCAAGTATTTTTCTTGGAGTGCACATCTAGGGAACTCAAGGTGAAAGATGGGATTCTGGAATTAGATCACTTGCTGCCCAGATGTCAACGAAGACCCCCTTGCTGGTGGTAACGGAAGTGATAATAATCCATAGCATTCTGTACAACGCAATTACTAGCATGGATTAGGATATAACACAGGTGGAAGGTTAGCAGTGGTTTATGTAATAGCCCTAGTGCTTGAAAGAATGAATACGATGGTTTGTTATAGAGATTGTGTTGTTGGTGATTATTAACATCACAGAGGTCCCAAGAAAGTAAGTAAAAGACATATATTAGCAAATCAAATAATTTAGAGTACAGTATGAAACCTAGAAAATGTCCTTGGCAGCGCTTTAGAAAATCCTTATCTTCCATAGCTGGAGGTAAGTGTGTGTTGAAAATCAGTCTTAATTGTAAGAGGAATTTACCTCATAGGAAGCTTAACTTATAGCCATATCAGGTCTCTCATGTTGAAACCTGAGCCCTGATACAGAAAGAATGAGACCCTGAAGCCAGGGTATTTGGGTGGAGCCGCCAGAGTTCTTTAAATGCCTAGATATCCCTGGTCACTTAAAGCAGGCTGTGGAGATTCCATCCTTGTTAGAGGAACACAGCCTCATGCTACTTGGAGATTATGGAAAGGCCTCACTGAAGTTAATGCCTTGAAAAATGATTTGTAGCTTCCTTTGATGTGTCTCCACCTCCACTTATTGCTTCTAGACCAATAAGTAGGGTCAAGTCTCACCAGAACTCAAGTGGAAAAGTACAGTTCCTGCTATGGAAAGAAGATTATACAGCAAAGGACCTACAGGTCCAGTCTCATATGTACTGACAGGAATCTGAAGAACATGCTAGAAAATGGATTTTGAGGATGTTAGACCAGGGAAGGTGAAATAAAGGCTGATAGGAAATTGTTCATACAGGAGCACTCATGCATCATTTAACATTTAAAAATGCATTACGAATACTGGAGATAGGCATAATATGTTTCAAGAAATTGTTCCCTGAAGCTTAGAAACACGAAGTAAATGAGGCAGAAGTGTCAGAACTACTTATGCAGAGCACTGAGAAAGCAGGCAGAAGGCTCAGAAAAGTGAGCATGTTAAAATAGATTTATTATATAAGACCAGAAAAACCACCAGCTGACAATGTTCTAGAAAGGCACAAGGAACGGTCTCTTCCCTGGAGAAATAAAATTAAGTTAATAGAGTGACATCATCTTCATTGAGAAAGTCAGTAGCATCTATCTGCTGTACCCTCTATTTTAAAAAGTGTATTAATGGAAATAAAATCAGGAATTAATCTATTTGTTGAGGTAATGATGTAAATTAATGAATAGGTCACTGTTATTTAAGAATAAAATATGAAAATGTCAGAAATGTTCTTGGAACAACATTTTAAATCTGTATCAGTGAAGTTATTTATTGATTCTAAATAATAAAACTAAGAGTATGAACATTCAGTTAGGTCAAACTAAATATTTTAAATGATGTAAGTCAATTATCTAAAAATACATAATGCATTAGGACATATTTTCAGAAAAATTAAAGCTGTCTAAGAAGCAAAAATTATGAATTATAACTAAAGAGATTGGATAATATTTTCCAATAATTATTAACTAAAGATAAATTAATTTTTGCAAAACAGATTTCAACCATGTTCATATATCTATAGATCACTACATGTTCAAAATACATCTTTTAAGTTTTCTAGATGAATTATAGATATCAATAATGTTTCATGCAAAGTTTTACACATAAGTTTTTTTATTAACCCAATAAGAAATTATTAATTACCATTTGATCTTTTTTTTTAATTCAGTGATACTTGTTTACATTTATTGAATGTTTACGATGTGCCAGGCTCTTTGTTACGTTAGATTTTACATCGATTTCCTTATTTAATCCTCACACTAACCCAATGACATAGGCATTATTACTACGTTAAAAAATTTAGAAGCAGAAAATGAGACTAAGAAGGATGAAGTAATTTGCCTAAGATCATATAGGAGCTAATGACTAAACTGAGAGTTGAATTTATAAATCTGACTCCAGTATCAGTACTTTTAGCTATTCTGATGGTTATAAAAGTACATAATCAATGACATAATAACTATGTATATATTACACTTTCCAAATCACTGCAGTGTAAAAATTATTCAAACAACAATTTCATATGGTTTATATGCTAGATTTTTTCCGCTTGTGTTTCACATCACATAAATTTGACTTTCAGAGTAACAAATAAATCAAACAACCAACAGGAACCCAGAGGACCACTGGCACTGCAATTGAGTCTTCCCTTTCCTATAGGCCCACAATCAAAATCCTTAGGTCCTTTCTTTGCTTTTCCACTTCTCAACTCTCATTAAAATCACTGTAGTTTGGGGTTTTTTATCTGCCACCAACTTCCTTTAACAGACTCCTACCATTTCTCTTGCATTAATCAACCATATCTATTAGAGTTAAGCAATAACAACAAAAACAACAACAAAACACTGCTATGCTTGTAAACCTCATGGGCTTCTGAAACACATGCCCACTTCTCAGCCTGTTATGAGGGCCTGGAGATTTCCCTCCCCTAGTTCCCACCATGTCCCAATTCGCTCTCTGCCTGGGCACTGGATGTTTACTCCTTGCTTCTGCCATGGGTTTGCTCAAGGCATTTGTCCCACCTGGAATGTGCCCCTCTTTTCTAAGTGTATGCAAATTTTACCCTTTCTTCAGCTCTTGATTCAACCTCTCCCCACAAAGAGTCGTCATTTCATGTTAAGCTATAGACATTTTTTTTTCATTAATTATGCTTACAATAACATTTTATTTAGGTATTACTTCAGTCAAATGATTACAGATTCTTGGAAATGGAAGGAAACTGAGAGATTATTTAGTTCCATACATTTTTAAGATGAGGGAACTACCATTGTAAAGCAATTATACTCCAATAAAGATGTTTAAAAAAAAAAAAAAAGATGAGGGAACTGAGGTGCTCAGTATAGCACTACTTAGGTTTATATTTTAGTACATCGCTTTCTTATTTCCAAATACATACCTTTTTTGTTTTTACTCTTTGGGCAAAAAATAGTTACCAAATAGTTACTGATTGATCTGTGTTTGCACAACATGGACTTAAATTTTTTCCTAGGCTAGTGTATATTAGAGTTATATTGGAGGGCTTGTAAACTCACAGTTTATTGGGCCCTATTCCCCAAATTTCTGTTTCTGTAAGTTTGTGGTAGAGTCTGAGAATTTGTCTTTTAAACAAATTCCCAAGTGGTCAGGCTTTGAGAACAACTGGCTTAGACTATTAACTGACAAATATAACAGCTTATCATAAAAAAGCATAATACCTCTGTCCTAGGTATTTCTTTTCTTTATATTTTTAAATTTAATATACTTTTGTATAATAGCAGGAGGAAAAATACAACACATTTTCTTTGTGTTATTTTGATTTTAGATTTACCTGACTCATCATATATAAAACATATATTTTTCCTTTTGAAAATTACTAGATCAATGGATTTATATGCGCTATTTTTGTAATCTTGATAATTGAGGTGTTCTTTTTTATTTACATTAGCAATAAAAAACTTTCATTCAATTTTAATAAAATATTTTGCTTCCTAGGTTAAAAAAAGAAGAATAAAAAAGAATGTCTAGATAAGGGTCATTTATCAGAACCATTTACCAATTAGTTCTTCATTCCTCACTACTGAGAGAAATCTGCCAATAGCATGGAATATCATATCTCTCAGGACTTTCTCAGATTTACAAAGGCCATTCACAGCAATGCATAAATGAATGGTCTAGCAGAAAGGACCTCAAACCATATTAAGAGAATGACCATCCCTGGAATTTTTCATGGCTAATGCACCAAATTCATAACACTTTTGTCACCTATTCTTGTTAAAATTAATACATAGAAATTGTGAAGTCGCTGTACATCTCTGAAGAAAACTATTCATCCTTAAACAGCAAAGTTATTAGGCAGTTATACATGCATTCTAGCACTATTCCTAGAAAATCTGTATCTGGCATCTGTTATTTATGATTATTTTTATTTTCTACGTATGTTCAGATTGCTTTAGATGTGCCATTGTAAATATAACCAAAGGTTTTTATCTCAATAGCACTTCTTGGAGCAAATAATGTTTGACAAGGAAGCTGGCAAATTCAGATCCTGCATCTGCACAAACACTGGAGGTATGAGATTCATTTATCTATACATTTTATTGCATCTACACATGCTTAACAATAGAATAGGAAGAAAAATATTTAAAGAAAATGTAAGGAATTTATATATAGTGTATACCTCAATTTCATTATGAAGTAAATTTGAAGCTTCTGTACAAACATCTGTTGATTGCCAGCTCCCAGAATACCAATGAAACAACCTATTGAAAAGTAAAGCTGAGATTATTGCTTATCATAGTAAAGAAGAATACTACCTTAATAAAATCTTATATCATATCAGGGAAGGAAGTACAAAGACTAGATACTGAGATTTTGAAGTTTCTTCTAAGACAGATCTTTCAAACATAGAGACTTGTTTAGGATTGGGTAAGGATCATGACATAATAATTTAACATTGGTGGACATAGGAGGGTAAAGATACTGAGGCAAGGAGTCCAAAGAGTCTTGGTGTGTAAATTGTTGTTTGTTGCTTTTCTATTGGAGAGTTTATGGATCTTTCAGGAAATTCCTGGTATAAACAGTAAAGTAACTTACCTTTTTATCTTCCTGGACAAATGTTTTCTGGAATTGTAAAGTTAAATTGGTGAAGATAATGGAACACTAAAGTCATGTTAATCTAGAGTATGCTGTGTAATTGTTTTGATTCTCAAATCACTGTTAAATGAAGGATGACACTCCATCTCTGCAAAATATTGTCTCTTAACTGGTACTTCAGCTGTGCCTTCTATGAGTCTGTCTGCCTCTGGTGCAGGATACAGTATGAATAGAGGATCCGATTGTCATGGGCTCATTCCTATATTGCTTTTGTTTTATGATGTGGGTCCTTTGGTCAAATGATATTTTCTGTGAGATTCTAAGTCTGTAGATCAGACATCATGTAATAACTCATGGTTAGTAGTGCTTGCTGACACTCTGGACAGAAAAGGCACTTTCATATTAGGGAGTTGTAACTATTCTTGTTAGGACAAATCATTGGCATTTCCAAGATGAAAGGAGACTTATGTAACTGACTTGCACCCAAGTAACCAAGTTGGTCTATGCAAGGAATGCTGCCATATTTAGGGCTCAGTGCTGGTTTCTGTTACTGGAAGATTCGACATTCAGAGGCACCTTAGCTAAAGCAGCTTTTGTAAGTAGGAGCCCATGCTGTTGAGCCCATGTGTAGCATCAATCTCTGTCAATGTGGTCAGTCTGTACACGTACTGATTGTGCCAGTTTCATGGTGACTGATGGATGAAGTTTGGGTAACATCAACTGGCCAAGCTTTCTTGTTTATTTGGTTATTCAGTGCCTCTTTCACAATGAATATGTTCTGGTAAATGTTAATATGTGATATAGAAATCTTCACACTCTATGTCTACAACCACACACTTCTACCCAAGAATTCTTTGTCCCTAATTTTCCATTCCCTTTTCTTCCAGACCACTCACAAAACAGCCAGGCCATTGATGACTGCCCACAAATTTACATAGTCACCTCAAATCACTTCTTCTATACTAAGTGGATGACCAGATACACTACAACTCTTTCTACTGTCCATCAAGGTCACCATGTGACTATAACGTAGTTGCCATCCATTTTTGGCTTGCATGGATGCAAAAAAGCATATATGTGAACCAAGTTTGGGCTTTTTCATCCTCCTTTAGCAGGTTATACAGAACCCCCTTATGACTATAGGTTATAACAAAAGAAAGGACTCTGTGTAAATATAGTGCATGATATGGGAATTCTGACCATCTGCTCATGCAGTTTTTTGTGCTTTCTGGTCCTACCCAGACTCCATCTCACATACCCTGCTGTTAAGCCTCTTCAGTTTTTTGACTTAGGAGAAAACCAAATGCAGCTCACAAAGGGCATTTCTGGAAACAAGGTTAAGTGCTTTGTCTCTACTAAGACTTAGTAGCAGGCCAGGAGCTGTTTTTCAGAAAACATATTCCCCACTATGAATGACATAATCTTGCTCTAAACCCCCAGGAGTCTGCATTTTAATTCTCCCACTGAGGTTTTCTATCAAAATACACAGCATCTTTTCCCACCACTGACATATCCATCACCTTAGGTCTGGTAGATTGTACAGCCCTAGCAGCAGGACTGCGTGCATGGGAGCTTTGACTTGCTGCTGAGCCCTTTTCTACTCCAGGCCTAACTCAAGTTTGGCAGCTTTGCATTTCATCCAATATTACTAGATGTGGAACATGTCACATCCACAACAAAAAGAGGCCTACAAGGTGCTATGCTTCTTTTTTAATGATAGATGATGTAACACAACCATCAAATATTTGGCATTGAAAATGGCTAAAGAACATCATCAGTGGCATCAGGAATTGTGAGTTTTTAAAATTTTTGTAAGGACAGAGATTGGCAAGAAATGGAGAGAGGACATCCTGTACATGAGTTCAGGATCAACACTTCCAGAATTTATGAAATGTTATTCTAAGTGTTCTAAGTGTGGGCACATTTGGTGCCATCTATCATGTCTAGTATGTTATGGAGTGGGGCCCAAAGATTTATCAAAGTAATTTATATCCATTTGTAAAATTATATATGAAAGCCTCAGCTAGTTCTGATATTAGACCTGATTCCTCAGAGATGACGGGGGGTGGTGTTTGTGCGTGTGTGTGTGTGTGTGTGTGTGTGTGTGTGTGTGAGAGAGAGAGAGAGAGAGAGAGAAAGAGAGATACAGGTTTTTAGCAGAAAATAGTGTCTGGTTTATAAGGAAGACAATAGTTTTGTGGGCAGCAGAAACTAAGTAGGAAATCCCATTCAGAAAGAAAAACATAGTTTACTCTTGGCTTTTGTTGCTCATGATTTTCTTCTTTAATCCCCTGCCTCTTCCTAGCCCTATTATTCACTAACATCTGGCCACTAATATTCTCAAATGTAGCAAAAGCACGTATTATTACCTTCGACTTTCTCATCCTCTTAAGCATCTGAGCAGGAAATATGGCATGGTATTAAGCCACTGCTGTAGGAAAGGAATGGACTCAGTCTCTCCCAATTACAGCATAGATATCTGGCTGTATACCAGTGCATTCATTTCCTATAGCCACTTTAACAAATTACTACAAACTTAGTGGCTAAAAACAACAAAAACTTAATCTATTACTCTGGAAGTCAGAATCGAAAATCAATCTCACTGGTCTAAAGTCTAGGTGTCAGTGGAGTGGTTTGTCTTTGAGATTCTAGGTGACAATCTGTTTCCTTGACTGTGCAAGGTTGCCTATTTTCCCTGGTTTATGACTCCGTATGTGGCAAAGACATGGATATATTTAGGGGTAATTATTCAGCCTATTACAACCAGTTATGAGCAAAATTGTTCAAGGGCTCCTTCATTTACCTGTATTCCAGTCTCTGCTCATAATAATTAATTCATCTGTAACCATCTCTTTAGATTGGGAGAGATGCTTTCTAATTAAACACAAGCCCTATAAATCAAAAGTAGGAAAACATATGCAAAAAGTTGGATAAGTATCCAGTGTTGGATATTATGAATGGAAGAACATTTTAGAGGTTTCATCCTTAGTTACCTTTCTAATTCATTGACTTTAAGAGGGTGATATGAAAAATGGAAATACAGTGACTAGTTAGGAGTCATTTTCCTCAAGTCATGAAGTAAATTTCAGTTATTATGAGCATCCAAATTAGTAGCTAAAGATAAAATGTTCCATGTCTTCTTTCTATAATTAATCAATTTTCTGACTAATAATAATTTTATTTGTCCTTCATAATGTTCTCTAATAGTACATGAAAGTGTATATTGTGCTAAGTATAGAAAGATTATACTAGAATAAAATACAGATAGTCAGACTATTTAAGAAGATAAGATTAGCATACTAAATTCCTCTAGGATTTGAAATAACATTAAATTTATATTCAAAGTATTATTCGTATTTTAAGATTGCAGAACTATAATACCTTCTTATTTATACCTTTAATGTTTTCAAGATTGCTAATACACGGTCCATTAATAGAAACAAAGTGGTAAAAAAGAGCACTGAAAAAAAGGCAAAATATAAAACCTGGCTATTTTATTTTATTTTATTTTAATTTATTTATTTTTCTGGTGAAAATTTCGGTTTTACATAATTTTACAAAACAAATAGGCATCTTTTCATCAAAATTGTAAGTTGGAATGATGAAACAGAAATTTCCAAACTTGGGGGACAGAGAAGGGATATAGGGGAGGCATAGCACCTTGATGTGTGCTTTTATTTATTTATTTATTTATTTATTTATTTATTTATTCATTCATACATATTTATTGGAGTATAATTGCTTTACAATGGTGTTAGTTTCTGCTTTATAACAAAGTGAATCAATTATACATATACATATGTCCCCATATCTCCTCCCTCTTGCGTCTCCCTCCCTGCCACCCTCCATATCCCACCCATCCAGGTGATCACAAAGCACCAAGCTGAACTCCCTGTGCTATGTGGCTGCTTCCCACTAGCTATCTATTTTATGTTTGGTAGTGTACATATGTCCATGCCACTCTCTCACTTTATCACAGCTTACCCCTCCCGCTACCCATATCCTCAAGTCCATTCTCTAGTAGGTCTGTGTCTTTAGTCCCGTCTTGCCCCTATGCTCTTCACGACATTTCATTTTTTCTTAGATTCCATATATATATGTGTTAGCATATAGTATTTGTCTTTCTCTTTCTGACTTACTTCACTCTGTATGACAGACTCTGGGTCCATCCACCTCACTACAAATAACTCCATTTCATTTCTTTCTATGGCTGAGTAATATTCCATTGTATATATGTGCCACATCTTCTTTATCCATTCATCCAATGATGGACACTTAGGTTCTTTCCAACTCCTGGCTATTGTAAATAGAGCTGCAATGAACATTTTGGTACATGACTCTTTTTGAATTATGGTTTTCTCAGGGTATATGCCCAGTAGTGGGATTGCTGAGTCATATGGTAGTTCTACTTGTAGTTTTTTAAGGAACCTCCATACTGTCCTCCATAGTAGCTGTACCAATTCACATTCCCACCAGCAGTGCAAGAGTGTTCCCTTTTCTCCACAGCCTCTCCAGCATTTATTGTATCTAGATTTTTTGATGATGGCCATTCTGACCAGTGTGAGATGATATCTCATTGTAGTTTTGATTTGCATTTCTCTAATGATTAATGATGTTGAACATTCTTTCCCGTATTTGTTGGCAGTCTGTATGTCTTCTTTGGAGAAATGTCTTTTTAGGTCTTCTGCCCATTTTTGGATTGGGTTGTTTGTTGTTTTGTTATTGAGCTGCATGAGTTGCTTGTAAATTCTGCAGATTAATCCTCTGTCAGTTGCTTCATTTGAAAATATTTTCTCCCATTCTGAGGGTTGACTTTTGGTCTTGTTTATGGTTTCCTTTGCTGTGCAAAAGCTTTGAAGTTTCATTAGGTCCCATTTGTTTATTTTTGTTTTTATTTCCATTTCTCTAGGAGATGGGTCAAAAAGAATCTTGCTGCGATTTATGTCATAGAGTGTTCTGCCTATATTTTCCTCTAAGAGTTTGATAGTTTCTGGCCTTATATTTAGGTCTTTAATCCATTTTGAGCTTATTTTTGTGTATGGTGTTAGGGAGTGTTCTAGTCTCATACTTTTACATGTACCTGTCCAGTTTTCCCAGCACCACTTATTGAAGAGGCTGTCCTTTCTCCACTGTACATTCCTGCTTCCTTTATCAAAGATAAGGTGACCATATGTGTGTGGGTTTATCTCTGGGCTTTCTATCCTGTTCCATTGATCTATATTTCTGTTTTTGTGCCAGTACCATACTGTCTTGATTACCGTAGCTTTGTAGTACAGTCTGAAGTCAGGGAGCCTGATTCCTCCAGCTCCATTTTTCGTTCTCAAGATTGCTTTGGCTATTCGGGATCTTTTGTGTTTCCATACAAATTGTGAAATTTTTTGTTCTAGTCCTGTGAAAAATGCCAGTGGTAGTTTCATAGGGATTGCATTGAATGTGTAGATTGCTTTGGGTAGTAGAGTCATTTTCACAATGTTGATTCTTCCAATCCAAAAACATGGTATATCTCTCCATCTATTAGTATCAGCTTGAATTTCTTTCATCCGTGTGTTATAATTCTCTGCCTACAGGTCTTTTGTCTCCTTAGGTAGGTTTATTCCTAGATATTTTATTCTTTTTGTTGCAATGGTAAATGGGAGTGTTTTCTTGATTTCACTTTCAGATTTTTCATCATTAGTGTATAGGAATGCCAGAGATTTCTGTGCATTAATTCTGTATCCTGCTACTTTACCAAATGTATTGATTAGCTCTAGTAGTTTTCTGGTAGCATCTTTAGGGTTCTCTATGTATAGTATCTTGTCATCTGCAAACAGTGACAGCTTTACTTCTTCTTTTCTGATTTGGATTCCTTTTATTTCCTTTTCTTCTCTGATTGCTGTGGCTAAAACTTCCAAGACTATGTTGAATAAGAGTGGTGAGAGTGGGCAACCTTGTCTTGTTCCTGATCTTAGTGGAAATGCTTTCAGTTTTTCACCATTGAGGACGATGTTGGCTG
>RJWK010018600.1:0-33188 GCA_004363435.1 Platanista minor
ATGTAATTAACTAAAATAAAGTCTGCATATTTATAGTGTACCATTCGATAAGTTCTTCAATGTATACACCTGTGTAATTATGAACACAATCAAGATATTGAACCCACCTCCATAACACAAGAGTTTCTTTGTGCCCTCTTGGTAATCACACTCTCCTACTTGCCTACCCCTTGCCTTTCCCAGGTAACAGCTGATCTTATTTCTGTCATCATTGGTTAGTTTGAATATCCTACAGTTTTGTATACATTAGTTCATATAGTTCGTACTCCTTTTTGTGTGGCTTCTTTCATTACAGCATAATTACTTTGACATGTATCTATGTTGTTGCTTGTATTAATAATTCTTCTTTCCCTCCCCTTCTCCCCCTCCCTCCCTCCCTCCCTCCTGTCTTCCTTAGCCAAGTAGTACTCCATAGTTAGAATATAATACTATTTGTTCACCCACTCACTTGTTTGTCCATATTTTGGTTGTTTCTAGTTTAGAATATTATGAGTAAAGTGCAATGAAAATTTGTGTACAAGTCTTTGCATGGGTATTTGTTTTTTTCCCTCTTAGACGAATACTTTAGTCGGATCATATGGCAGTATATGTTTAACCTGTTAAAGTTTAAGTCTATTTATTTGTTTCTATTTTTTCCATGTGTACTCTGTTGCCCTTTTCCTCCCTTCTGCCTTACTTGATATTAATTGAATATTATTTATGCTTCCATATATTACCTTTGTTGACTGATTAGCTACAAATATTAGTTTGGTTATTTTAGTGTTGCAGGTTTACAGTACATAACTTACATTTTCAAAGCTTCAAGTGATATTATACCACTTCATTTATAGTATAAAAGTCTTATAACAGAATGCTTCCATTTCTTCCCTCCTGGCCATTTTGTATTGTTATTATACATTTATTTCCTCACATGTTATAAGCTCCACACTGCACTGTTATTATTTTTATTCAAACAGTAAATTATATTTTTTCCAATTTTTAAAATTGTGGTAAAATACATATAAATTTAGCATCTTAACCATTTTTAAGTACACAGTTCAGTGGTATTAAGTACATTCATATTGTTGTGCAACCATCACTACCATACAACTTCAGAACTCTTTCACACTTCAAAAATGAAACTCTATACACACTAAACAATAATAACCCATATCCCTTCCCTAAGCCTTTACCAATCACAACTCTACTTTCTGTCTATTCCTATGATTTTGACCACTTTAATTACCTCGTAACAGAATTTGTCTTTTTGTGTTCCATTTCACTTAGCATAATGTCTTCAAGCTTCATCCATGATGCACCATATGTCAAATTTTCCTCTTTTTAAGGCTAAATAATATTCAATTGTAAGCATATACCACATTTTGCTTATCCATTCATCTATAAGTACACACTTGTTTTGCTTCCACATTTTAGCTACAGTGAATTATACTCCTATGGCCATGGCTGTACAAATATATTTGAGACCCCACTTTCAATTATTTTAGGTATATCCCCAGAAGTGGTATTGCTGAATCATATAATTCTATTTTTAATTTTTTGAGGAAACAACTACTGTTTTCCTCAGTCGTTGTAAGTTTTGCATTCTGACCAACAGGGCACAAGGGTTCCAATTTCCTGGAAAATATCTCATGTGCAGTTGAGAAGAATGTGTATTCTGTTGGTGTCGGGTAGAGTATTCTGTACATGTCTGTTAGATCTAAATAGTTTTTTTTTCTATTACCTGGTTGTTTTTGTCATTATGAGAGTATTAAAGTCTCCAGCTATTATGGGAGACTGCATTTCTCCAAGGTTTCTGCCTAGGTTTTCTTCACATATCTTGGTCTGTTATTATGTGCATAAATGTTTATAATTGTTGTATCTTGCTGTATTGAAACTTTTAAAATGTATAATGTTCTTCTTGAACTTTATTTACATTTTTTTCATTTAGAGTCTATTTTGTCTGATATTAGTATAGCTACCCCTATTCTCTTTTGGTTACTATTTGCAAGGAATATCTTTTCCATCCTTTCACTTTCAACCCATTTATATCTTTGGATCCAAAGTGAGTCTCTTGTAGAGATCATTTAGTTGAGTCATCTTTTTAAAAATCTATTCTGTTAATCTCTGTGTTTTGATTGGATTATTTAATCCATTTACATTTATTTTATTTTTTTAATTGAAGTATAGTTGATTTACAATGTTGTGTTAGTTTCAGGTGTACAGAAAAGTGATTCAGATACATAAATATATATATACACATATATACATATATATTCTTCTTCAGATTCTTTTCCCTTATAGGTTATTACAAAATATTGAGCATAGTTCCTTGTGCTATACAGTAGGTTTTTGCTGGTTATATGGAGGAAGCTATTCTGTCATTTTGATATTTGTTTTATATGTGCCTTATAGCCTTTTTGTCCCTCATTTCCTGAATTGCCATCTTCAGTTGTGTTTAGTTGATTATCTGTAGTGAAACATTTGCATTATTTTCTCATTTCCTTTTGTGTATATTCTATCAGTGTTTTCTTTGTGGTTACTATGGGGATTATATTTAACATTCTAAAATTATAACTCTCTAACTTGAATTTATATCAGCTTAACTTCAGTAACATATGAAAACTCTACTCCTTTACAGCTCTATTCCTATACTTTAAGTTTTTTTTTTTTTAATTGAAGTATAGTTGACTTACAATATTCTATTAGTTTAGATCTAAAACATAGTGGCTTGATATTTTTATTTATTATAGTCAATATAGAGTTAATACATTAATTTTTTTAATGCATTAGTCTTTTAAATTACGTAGAAAACAAAAGAGAGTTACAAACCAAAGTTACAAAGAAAAGATACTAACTTGTAGACTAATAGTTGTATTTTTGTAAAAATGTATTAGTTTCTCAAATCATGTGTAGAAAACAAAAAGTGGAGTTACCAACCATCATTACAAAAATACTAGGTTTCATAACTGACAATATATTTATGTTTACTGAGATCTTTATTTCTTCAAACATCTTTGAGTTGCTGTCTACCATCCTTTCATTTAAACTTAAAGGACTTTCAAGGACTTCTCTGGCAATCCAGTGGTTAAGACTCCGTGCTTCCAATGCAGAGGCCGCAGGTTTGACCCCTTGTCAGGGAACTAATGCAGGGGGCATGGGTTCAATCTCTGGTCAGGTAATTAAGATCCCACATGCTACACAGTGCAACCAAATGTGATGAGTTGTTTTTCTCTTGCTAATTTCAAGATTCTTTCTTTGTGTCTTTCCTTTGGCAGTTTGATTACAATGTGTCTTGATGTGGTCTCTGGTTTCATCCTATTATACATGGTTTGGATTGAGTTTTTGGACGTTTATATCCATGTCTTTCATCAAATTTTTGGCAGTTTTGGCCATTATTTTGTCAAATGTTCTCTCTTCCCTTTTCTCTCTCTCCTTCTTTTGGGACTCCCATGTTGGTCCACTTCACAATGTCTCATGGCTCTGTTCACTTTACTTTAATCTTTTTACTTTCTGTTCCTCAGACTTGATCATTTTCTTTGTCTTTTCTTCAAGTTCACTGATTCTTTTTTCTCCTTGCTCAAATCTGCTTTTGAATCCATCTAGTACATTTTTCATTTCAGTAACTATACTTTTCAGCTCTAGAATTTCTTTTTGGTTTCTTTTTAGACATTTTATCTCTTTACTAATATTTCTATTTTGTTCATACATCCATTATTTCTTGACTTTCTCCAATATTCCTTTACTTCTTTGAACATGTTTAAAGGCAGCTGTTTAAAAGCTTTATCTAAAAGCAGCCATCAGTTCTTTTTTTCCAGACAGCTGCTGCTGGTTTACTTTTCCCTTTGAACAGACCATACTTCTTTGTTTCTTTGTATGCCATGTGAATTTTTGTTGTTGAAAAATAGCCATTTGAATCTATTAATGTGGTAACTCTGGAAATTAGACTCTCTTTCCCAAGGCTTGTTTGTTTTATGTGGTTACTGTTTTTTATCATTATGGGCAGTCTCTGTTCCAAGGATCAGCACCAGGTATAAACTTAAAGTATTATCAAGTGATTTCTGAGCCTACCTCTGGGCATGAGTTGTGACTTTCTAATTTTCACTGTATATATGGTTGCAGTTGAATGTCCTAGTCTTTAATGTCTAGCTGCCAAATGATTAAAAAACAGAAAAAGAGAGAAAAAAAGACATGAGCCCCTTATACACTCTGGAAGTCACTTCAGCTGAAGGGAGAGAAGCTTGGAAGAATGAGAGGGGGTGTGCAACAATTGCTGTCTGCCTCTTGTCTGCACTTCCATGATTAGAAGCAGCAATCATCAATGAGAACACAGATCCCTAATATCTGTAGGACAGGATCCTTATTGCCCACTCCAGCTCCTGTGAGCTGCATGCAAGCTGTTTCAGGAACATGTGTGGGCCTGCCCAACATGAGCTGGAAGCGGGGGGATGAGTAGTCACTACTGAAGTAAGAGCTGAAACTGACTGAAGTTAACCACAGTTTACCTTTGAAGACTCCCCCTGGAAGTTGCCCAGAGTTCCAAAACAGTTACATCAGACTGAGTCTACAAATACAAAAATTGATTTCTACATGGCGATGCAGATTTCTGGTGACTCTTAATGGGCCATCTTCCCAGAATCCTCTTTTAAACCAGTCAATTACCTTTTAAGGAGAATTAGTTAACAACAAAAGATCTTATATATTTATCTATGTAGTTTTTTCTGGTGATGCTCATTTATTTTTGTAGATATATATTTCCATTTGTTATCATTTTTATTCTCTCTGTAGGCACTTTGATAACATTTTGTGTTGCAATGTTGACAAATGTTTTTGAGATTTTTAATATGTTTAAGACTTTATTTCACCTTTATTTTTGAAAGGTGCATACAATTTTAAGTTGGTAATTCTTTTCTTTCAGTACTTTGAATGTATTGCTTGACTGTCTTTTTGCTGGCAGAATCTGAGATGAGAAATCTGCTATCATTGTATCTCTGTATTGTGGTATATAACATTTAATTTTTTTCTGATTGCTTCTAAAATTTGATTATGATAAGATTTAGAGTAGTTATTTTTATGTTTCTTGTGCTTGGGTTAACTGGACTTTTTGTATCTGTAGAGTTTTTATAGTTTTCATCACATTTGGAATATTTTCAACCATTATTTATTTCTTCAAATATATTTTCTCTGCCTATTCACCTCTCACGTTTTTTCCAGAAACTCAAATTATACATATAGTATGTCAACTGATGTCATACAACTTATTTATACTTTTTCATTCTTTTAAATCATTTTTCAATTTTATTTTGTTTGAAATTTCTATTTCATTTTCTTCAATTTCATGAATATTTTCTTTTGCAATATCTAATCTGCCATTAATTATATTCAATGTATTTTCATCGCTGCTATTGTAATTTCTTTTCCTCTATAAGTTCAACTTGTGTCATTTTTATATCTTTAATATCTCTAATTTGAACATGTGAAATACAGTTGCAATACCTAAGTTAAAGTCATTGTCTGCTCATTCTAACTACTGTGTCAGTTTTGCATCAATTTTTTTAAAAAACAAATTTATTTATTTATTTATTTTTGGCTGCATTGGGTCTTCGTCGTTGCATGCAGGCTTTCTCTAGTTGCAGTGAGCGGGGGCTACTCTTTGTTGCATTGTACAGGCTTCTCATTGTGGTGGCTTCTCTTGTTGTGGAGCACAGATTCTAGGTGCTTGGGCTTCAGTAGTTGTGGCTTGCAGGCTCTAGACCTCAGACTCAGTAGTTGTGGAGCATGGGCTTAGTTGCTCCACAGTACATGGGATCTTCCCGGACCAGGGATTGACCGATGTTCCCTGCATTGGCAGGCAGATTCTTAACCGTTGCACCACTAGGGAAGTCCCTGGATCAGTTTTAATTGATTGGTTTTCCTTCTCATTACAGGTTGTATTTTTTTGCCTCTTTACATATACAGTAACTTTTGATTGATTGGTAGTCATTTGAAATGTTACTTTATTGAGTGATAGATATTTTTCATTTTTATAACTGTTCTTGAGTTTTTTCTGAGACCCAGTTAATTTACCTAGAAAGTGTTTGATCCTTTCAGGCCTTGCTTTTAAGATTTATTATGTGAGAAAGAGCAGCACTTATTTTGTGGCTATTTCTGTTATGATCCTTCTGATTATTCAACCCAGTGAAATATGAGGTTGTTGTCCTGCCTTAATACATTTCTATTCACATCACTCCTCTCTTGGACAAATTATGACTTATTCTTCACATTGAGATTGTTTTGTCATTTTCTTCAATTTCTTATCTCAGCTAAGTCAACAATCTTTGCACTTATTTTATTATTGTTCTCCATTTTTGTTATTGCATTTTAAATCTCTAAGTCTTTTATTTTTCCATATGTTTTTTTGAGTATATTTAAAGTAGTTTCATTTGTGAATGGTATAATTTTATCCTACTTTTTGACTACTTTGAGGGAAGAATTTCACTACCATAAATGTTTTGATTCTCCTTATCTGTTTTCATTTTACAGTAGTTTTATATGGAGTTGGTCTGATATTTCCCATTCTTAAACATTTCATGGACAGGTTCCTACTTTCAGATTATACCCTTATATCAGTGTATTGAAATCAGCTTCATTAGTAGATAAGTGTTGTGTTAGTGGGAGCAATGAGCTTTCTATAATTGGAGTGCTTTCTCATCTTCTACTCTGCTGTTAAATTTGTAACAGTTTATCTGCAATTTTTATTCCTAGGCATTTCATGGTAAGATTCTTAGTTTAAAAATACCATCTTTCGGGCTTCCCTGGTGGCACAGTGGTTGAGAGTCTGCCTGCCGATGCAGGGGACACGGGTTCATGCCCCGGTCCAGGAAGATCCCACATGCCGTGGAGCGGCTAGGCCCGTGAGCCATGGCTGCTGAGCCTGCATGTCTGAAGCCTGTGCTCCACAACGGGAGAGGCCACGACAGTGATAGGCCCACGTACCCCAAAAAAAAAAAAAAACTTTCATCAGCAGAGTGATATGTAATTTTTTTAAAGAAAAAGAAAGTTCTTGTTCTCTTTTGTTTCTTCAAAATATCTTTCACTTTTGTTCCCTATCTCATCTCAAATGGTAACTTACCTCCTCTATTAACATCCTTCTTCTGCAGAGCAATGTTTCTCCAGGGTTTCCATCTTCAACCTCACTAACTTCCAAGTTTCATCCGTGGAGCACATGTTGTATACTACCAATTTCTAGACTTTTTTGTTTACCGATTTAGTTCTTAATGTTGGACTTGCTCTTTCTGGGAACATTTATGTCTGTGCTTTGACTCAGTTTCTACACACCTCCTTTCTTCATGGTGTCTCTTAAGCCTCCTTTACTGAGCTGAATAGTGTCCCCCAAAATACATATCCAATTAGAACTGGTGAAGGTGGCCTTATTTGAAGAAGGGTCTTTATATATATAATCAAGTTAAGATGAAAACAAACTGGATTAAGATGGGCCCTAAATCCTATACAACTGGCATCCTTATACGAAGAGGGAGATTTGGACACAGACTAACAGGGTAGAACTGTGTGAGAACAGAGACAGAGGCAGAGAATGGGATGATGAATTTACAAGTCAAGTTATGCCAAAAATGGATGGCAACCACCAGAAGCTAGGAGAGAGGCATAGAAAAGATTCTCCCTCAGAGACTCCAGTAGAAAGCAACCTTTTTGACACCTTGATTTTAGACTTTAGGCCATGTGAATTGTGAGAGAATAAATCTGTTGTTTTAAGGCAACCAATTTGTGGTAATTTCCTAGAGCAGCCCTAGAAAATGAATAAAACTCCCTTCCCTCATTCTTCATGTTCATAAGCTTGCAGGTGAGGCTAGAGCTTCAGTTGTAGATCTATTAGAATACGTTGTTTTTTCACAAATTAAGACAGTAAGTTCACATATCCTCTATCTCCTAGTAATGGTGAAGGTTTAGGTCATATGAAATTACATACTGTAATGGTATTTGGAAAAAATATGGAGAGTTTTAGACTCTTGTGTACACAATAAACCTGGGGTCCTTGCTTTTTGTTGCCCTTTTAAGATGTGTCCAAGGATAATCATGGAAAAGGAAGGATTTTTCAGAGAGAGAAGCTGAAGCCTAAAGAGGTCAACAGATTTAGGAGCTATTTCTAAAAAGGGAGAAATGGTCTGCCACAGAGAGAACATCAATTGTCCATTAGTCTTAGGAAGAATAGCAGGGATAAAGAAGAGAGAACTACAGCAAGTCCCAAATGAGTAACCACATGGCCTTTTTCATTTCAGTACAGGAGAAGGCACCCCGGAATAGCAAGAAAAGTAAAAGTAAAAGAGCAATAGCCTCACTCCTACTCTTGGGATAGCCATCTGGTTAGTTTGGGGGAAAATAAAGAGGTGAGCGTTAAAATGGATATGAAACTGAAGCTTTAAAGTTGGCCAAATTTTTGTCTATAATTGAAATGACCAGAAAGTTAGAAACATACCCAAGAAATGTGCTACTGTGGAACTGAAAGGGAGATTTATAAAATATGGCTGAAGGCAGTGTGTGGATACAAGTAAAATAGGTACAGTTGATTCTTTAATGGTGGATAGTTATATTCTACAAAGACACAACAAACCCTGAAATAGTGAATAGAGAACCACTGTTTGAGACATAGGGTTAGATTCTTGAAAATCTCTGATCACATTTTATTAACTGATCAATATATAGCCTTGTTTTATGCATTTCTGTTTAAACACATAAACAGAGGCTTTTTTGGTTTGAGGCTAGTTCACTTGTAAGTAAGAATTGTTGAATATACTTTGATTTTAAGATGTTATAACATAACGCAAAGGTGAAGAATTTAATTATTTAATATATATTGTTGATTCTTTAGCTTTGAACTCATGGCAAATAGCACTATAACTCTTTCCTGAATGCAGCTTATCTAACACATGTATTTTCTTTGTAAGGTACATCTTAGGCTTTTGCATTTGGAGATTATTTTAAGCAGCAAAATCAACACAAAAAAGCACAAATACATAAAAAATAAGTGGCAATAAACAGACTGAGTAATATGATAGGAGGAAGGATGATTAGTTTGAGGCTATTTCACTTGTAAGAATTTTTGAATGTACTTTGATTTTAAGATTTTGTAACATAATGCAAAGGTGAAGAATTCTAAGAAGTGTTGTGAAAGAAGAGCAAACCAAGGTATTTCTGTGATTGGAGTAGGGAGTTCTAGTTTGGAATTTGAGAAGAACAACTTTGATGAAATAATATTTAATTAATTTTGAACAAATAATAAATGTATATAGTTCAAAAATTTAAAAATTACAAAAGGGCACAGAGATCAAAAAGGAAGTGTCCCTTTTAGTTAAGTCCTTCAACTACTCAGAACTCCTTATTGGATGGCAAATATTGTTATGCAGAGGGAAGAAATCTAGAAGGACTCAGCATTTAAGAGGAGCTTTAATGGGTTTTCTGGATTTGGAGAGATGGAGATGGATTATCAGTGCACTTGTAGAGATATGAGAAAATCTTGATTGAAAGAAGTCACAGAAATTGTGAGGAGGCCTGGAATAAGAAGAAAATTGCCAATCACAGATTTAGTGAAAAGTTCTAAGTTACGTGATCATAGTCCAATTCTCTTTTGAATCATGAGTTAAATATGCCAAGGAGTACAAATTATATCAGTTGATCTCAGAAGTGTATTCTTAATTTTCTTTTTCTATTAGAAGTGTTCCTTAATATCCAATGAAAATCTCCACCTATTAATTTTATCCCAGTGATTTATTTTAGTAGGAAAAGGATTATGAAAGACTACAAGAACACCAAATCAAACAGTGAAAAGAAATTAATAAAATATAATCTTGTTTGAATTTAACAGTTATTTCCGATAGTTTCAAAAGCCTTTGGGATTTTAAACAAACTAAACTGAAATAGTTCTACAGGCCCATGTAGTAGGGGCTGGCATTATAATCTCTATATTACAGCTGGGAACCTTGAGGCACAAAGCCATTTAAGTGATATGTCCAAGGTCACTGAGCAAGTCACTGGTGAGGCCAAAAATAGAATCCCAATTCTTCAGCTAGTTCTTTGTTCAGGAGACCATATTGGTTCTTTTATTACTCTGAGGATAAAATTTAGCTTTATATCAGAGGCTTTTTTTTTTTTTTTTCTTATATGCCAACCTAAAAAATCAACATTTAAAAAGACCACTGAATTGATATTAAATCAAATCATATTTCATGCTTGAGATTTTCAAGTTACTCTTAGAAAAGTGTTTTCTTGTCATTTAAGAGGAAAATATCCATAGGTAGTTTTTCACTGTTATCATCTCAATTCATGAAACTTTTCTCCCTTCCCTAAATATTTAATGGCTCTATTTAACAATGAATATGTTCTGGTTTCTGCACAAGGAAATGCAAGCCATAGTAATTGGCTTTGCCTTCAGACAGCTGAGTCAGCAAGAAATCAGGCAGCCTACAGAAACCTTTTTATTTGCTATCAGGTTTTTCAGAGTTTCAAGCCATTGAAATGTATTGAAAAAATCTGGGAGGCAACTAAACCATGCAAATTAACCTTACATCTGCTTTATGCGACTCTTGAACTTCCAGATTTGTAATTCCTTATCTGTGGCTGCTCAAACAATTTTCCGGTTCATAATGCTGTCTGTACAATGGTAGGAAAAGAAAGGGGATTATAGTCTCTGGTACATATTTGTCTAAAAGTACTTGAATTTTTCCAGTTATAAAAAGAATCTTTCTCCCCTCTTGTGGGAATCCTTGAAAGCTAGAAATTCTACTTTTTGAGCTTCATATCTATACATACAGATTTTGTGGAAAATGATTTTACAAAGTTCCAAGTTGTTAAATATTTTTAAAGAAATATACATTCACATACACTAAAGAGGACTAGAGATATACTTATCTCTGTGTATGCACACATACATATAAGAACTCACACGTACATATGTTTAGATATACTGTACACTGTTTTGTAATTATATGCAATTATAATGTAATAATGTATAACAATTATTAAGCAACTACCTTGTGCCAGGCACTCTGTGAAGGTCTTTGCATATAATGTTTCACTTATCCTCATCACAGCATTATAAAGTGATTACTATTATTATACCAATTTACTTATTGAGGAAACTGAGACACTAATAGCAGCAGTTAAATGCTCAAATTTATATAGCTTTTAAGTGGGAGAGTAGGATTATAAACACGGGTGACCTAGTTCTTCTACATTGTGTGGGAATAAGAATAATTTGTGAACATGTGAGTATAATAAAAATGTAAAGCCGAGAGGTTTAGTCAAAATTGACTAAATTCATAAACTGAGATACAGAGAAGATTGTACAAAGGTTGTACAGCTAGCCAGTTCCCAAACCTAGAACATGACTCAGGTAGCATTCCACTATAGCTTGCTTCATTAGATGATGTCATAAATTGCAAACCAGGTAGGGAAGGAACTGTCTTTTATGAAAATTATGCAATGGATATCCATATTTTTTTCTAGTGACATTTTCCCAGCTGAGAGAATTTTTAAAAATAGGTAAGTAAAATATTTTTTATTTTTAAATTTTCTGTTGATGTTTGTGAAACAGTTTGGTTTTTACCACATGTAGGGGCTCCCATACAGCTTCATGGTTGGTATTCAACAACTTTTCCCCACTCTCATTCATTATTCAAACTACTTCTCTCTACCTGTTGTAGAAATACTTTTTGCCAAGACACTTAGATCTCCAAAATACTACCCTCAGTGCAACATCTTAGTATTTACCCTAGGGGAATTTTTTGCCTTCACTCTTCCCTTCCTTCTTTGAGTTTAACCCCATGTTATTCTGGTCCACTTACAACCTTTTAACTCTGCTTCCTTTCATTTCTCTGTGAGCAATTCTTTAACAAATATTGATGTTT
Source organism: Platanista minor (assembly GCA_004363435.1). Taxonomy (NCBI): domain Eukaryota; kingdom Metazoa; phylum Chordata; class Mammalia; order Artiodactyla; family Platanistidae; genus Platanista; species Platanista minor. The sequence continues at coordinate 11,877 of RJWK010018600.1, forward strand.
TTCAATGTTCAGTCTGTAGAATCTTACTTTTCTTGCTGTATAAACACCCCATAGGTGAAGGTGATCATATCTCCTATAATAAGTGTATATTTGGATAATTCTGTATGTGTTTGAGCATTTGTGCATACATTTGAAAGATAGAGAAGGCCAGTGAGCTTCAGATTCTATTTGTCTACTGTATTTTCTCACAATTGAGGCTACCAAAACACTTAAATTTGATAGTAAGAGGTGTCTCTATAGGGAGGTAACACCTTAGCTGAGAGCTTAAGCCTGGAAGGATCCAGTTATGTGAATGTATCTGACATAAATTTTTCAGTTTTATTTTTTAATAACTATCCTCAAGTGGTACCATGGTAAAATTTCCTGCTAAAAGTTCACTAAAAGACCAGAGTCAAAACATTCTCTGGTCTCTCTTGGTTTTTAGACCAATCTCACCTTCCCATTTAAGACTTCAACTTGCTACAAGTTAATTCTCAGTTTCAAACTCAACAGTAAGTTTTCCTCCCTTACCTTTCCCACATCCAGCACAGACTAGACCTACTATGGGCTACAGAAAAATGGATTTAAGAAGAGAAAATTATGGTCTGTCCCTTATATACCTCCTTCTCCTACTTCTTTAGGTACTAGTTCCTCTTGTTTGTTAAGGTATGAGAAGGAAAAGGTAAAATGTCCAATATTTCCTTACTTCCATAGGCAGGACTGCAGTCTTTTCCTTGCTTGGATATAACTATTCTATTCCTTGTCTGTGAGCTCCAACCACCACGATAATAAGGTGTTCATTTGTGTGCAGCTCCCCTAGGCATTTTTACATTTGTAGGTTTGGCCTTATCTCTTAGCTGGCCTTCAGCTGATGACCTTTGTATTGCATTCCTCTAATGCCTACATCCTTGTCCCTTTTTTGTCCCTTTATTCCCCAAATTATCAGGTGTAATGACAAGACTATATCCTCCAATTGTATCTGTCCTTGTAGGTCTGCTGAACCCCTGCAGAATGCTCCTCTATACACTTAGAAGAGAGGTTCCTGGCTCCCTCTATGTCTTACAGTCTACACACACACACTCACACCCTCTCCTCCCGCTTTTGCTCTCCTTCCTATTCTTCTTTCTTCTGTTCTGTTAGCAAAAGACCATATAAGTAAGTCCTCCTAAGCAAAGGCACAAAGAATGAAAAATGTTTCCCCTTATTGAAGGCTTTACCAATTTTTAGAAGCAAAACTCATAGACCTCACTTCCATGTCTTCAAAGTGGGAAAGGCTCACTTTCCATGAACAAGAATCTTCCCCAGACACCAATCACATTCTTATTTGGCAATCTGCATTCTACAGTAATTGGTGGGGATGAGTAGGGTTGACACATGTGCATTCTCTAACTTCCACCTCTCAATAATTCCAACTTCTGGTGGCTCTCTGAATTCAAAGTGTGAAGTACTTAAGGTAGTTTATTCTCAGCTTAAGCCACAATTATAGAACAACAGAAGAAATCATCAACATCTTGCTATATTTTTCAGTAGAAAGATAACTCATGGAAGATAAATAGTAGTTGCAAAAGCCTTGAAGTAGAGAACTCATGTGGCATTTTAATAAACACTCTGACTTTATTTTTGACATTTAACTGCTGACAGCTTTCAACCACTTCTTCCCCCTTCTGCAACACAACTTACTAAGCAGATGAGAAAGACTAGGTGTTCCCTCCTTCGGCAACAGCCAGAAATTCAAACCATGCAAACCCTAGCCTACTCACAGGAATGCTCACTCCAGTGCTATCCCCGAATCACAATAAAAGCCAAACTAGTCTCTTCTTTCGCTCAAGCTGACACTTTTGGACCTGCTTGGGAGATGTCCCTGCTTTCTAAAGAAAGTTTCATTATGTGAGTAATAAACCTTTTCATACCTTCTTAATTTTTTTGTAAAAAAATAATTTTTTATCAAGGTATAACTGACATATAACATTATATTAGTTTTGAGTGTATGACATAAGGATACGACATTTGTATACAATGTGAAATGATCACCACAATACATGCCCCCAATTTCACGCCCCAAAGGAAGGAAAACCTGTACCTGAAGCCGATCCAGAGAATAATCCTTACGATGGGACGTTATGTGGAGTGCAACGAGGACATGCCTTGGAGGAACATTATGGGCCTACTGGTCATCGACCAGTTTCCGGTGAATACGGCCACCATCACCACTTCTGAATATGCCCACAACATGCAGGTGATGAAGTTCAGCGTGAGCCCCAGTTGTCAGGATTACCTTGGAGGCCAAGTACTTGGCTGACCTGTCCAAGCTGGTAGAGGGCCTGAAGCGGGGGGCCAAGAGGCCGACGCTACAGTGCAGTGCATCATAGAGGAATCAGGTGAGCACATCTTTGCAGGGGGCTGATGAGCAGCACCTGGATATCCACCTGAAGGACGCAGAGGAGGGCTGTGTCTGATTCCCATCAAGAAATACGACCCAGTTGTCTTGTGCCGTGAGACCTTAAGTGAAGACTTGAACGTGCTCTGCTTGTCCAGGTCCCCCAACAAGCACAATGGGTTGTACATAATGGTGTGGCCCTGCCCTGACGGCCTGGCCAAGGACACTTAACAGGATGAGGTTTCCACCTGCCAAGAGCTCAAGCAGCAAACTCGCTACCTGGCAGAGGAGTATGAGTCGGATGTGGCCGAGGCCCGCAAGAAGAGGTGCTTTGGACCCCACGGCACCTGCCTCCAAGTCCTCACCGACACTGCCAAGGGCGTGCAGTACCTCAACGAGATGAAGGACAGCGTGCCGCAGCTTCCAGGTAGCCACTAAGCAGGCGGCCACTGTGACGAGAACCACCTGCGTGACATGCGCTCTGATGTCCAAGATAATGAGGCTGCGCGCAGACGTCACTGAGCGCGGAGGCGGCCGGATCATCCCCACTGCCCGGCCGCGCTGTGTCTGCAGGGCCTGCTGACGGCCCAGCCCCAGCTCCTGGAGCTCATCTTCCTGTGGAAACGCCTGTGTAGAACATGTGGTCGGTGGCATCTATCCTGTCCTGAACTGGAAGCAGGCACACGTCTTTGAGGACTTCCAGGTGGCCGGAAGCCCCATGTTTGTGGTGCAGGCCTACGTGCCTGAAAACGAAATCCTTTGGCTTCACCGCCGAGGCAAAGTCCCACCCAAGCCGACAGCCCGGCTTTCCACCAGTGCGTGTTTGACCAATGGCAGATCCTGCTCAGAGATCCCTTTGACAGAACCGGCAACCGCAGCCAGTTGGGGGCTGGGACCGACGAGCACAAAGGCCTGACGGAAGGCATCCCAGCCCTGGCTGACTTGCTGGACAAATTGTAGGCGGGACTCGCGCAGCAACGGGCTCCCAGCCGCATCGATATCTACCACAACAATAAGCCTTCGCGTTCTCCTCACGACACCTTGTGAGGGTCCAGACACAGTGATGCTCCGTCTAACAGATTTCTGGAGCATACTCTGGGCCATCACTCAACAGGAACACTTGATGCCATTTCTTTTGATGTTCATTTCAAGATTTCAGAGGCAAGAGAAGTGCCCTCGCTGCAGGTATTTATTTGGCTTGTGGAGCTGAGGGAGGGGATGGGACACCTGATACTTTGACTTTCATTTCTTCAGAGGGAAACTCAAGTGCCCCCCAGATTTTAAAAATCGGCGCAGTAAGAGGCTTAATTGCGTAAATGGACCATAGGGGATTTTCACCCAGAAAGAGGGAATGAACAGGCGGGTAGACGTTCTCTTTGGACAGAAACTAGAAGGTAGGAAATCTTGTGCAGTGTCACTATAAGCACCTCTGGCTGCGTTAGTGCCATTGGAATAAAGATATGGTACTGACTGTGAAACGAATAAACAAAAACACCTCCTAATTGAATGTGGCATAATACGTCTTAATAGCCTAACCAAAAGTTTAGTGGGGGGTCCATTCCACCGCTGTGGGGTGAATAAAATGATTGGCACTGGAGGGGGATGGCCAGACAATGACCAGCACAGGAAGGTCTTTCTTTTAATGCGTTTGCTTGTTGAGTGGTTTTGTTGCCTGCTGGCAAGCATGAACTTTTAGGGGTTGCCTGCTGGCTAGTTTGTGCTTTGAGCTGTGTTGCTTTGTGTTGCATTTACTGAGCCCTCAAAGTTTCTCTTATAGATTTAACTGATCTAAGTTGAAAGTGTTGATAACTGGCGTTTAGAAATATGAAATTGGAGGTCTCCTTCAAATGGCTGTAGTTCATGTGTCTTGGCTGGGAACTATCTGTGCATCTCAGATTGAATCATGTGTCTTGATTCTAACATAAGCCATAATTGACACTAGGCTCAAAGCAATGACTCTTACCCTGTGACCATGATTGTGTGTCTCAATCTGGCACTCACCCCCACCCTGTAGAGTGCTTAAGGGAGAGACTGATACCCTGTACAATGTGCAAGCCAGTCAGTGGTTTCCCATGTGGAGGAAGAGTATTCACTATGTAGCATGCTGAGGGCCACACTCCTAAAACAGATGGTTCGCTACAACTTTTAAAAATGCCTTTACCTATATTGAAAAAATATCCTTACACTCCAGGATATAGGGAAAAACAGCCATGTACCCTAGTGACACAGCTAAGGGGAGGGGATATTCAAACCTGATTTCAGTTGAGGATCCTTAATCCCAGTAAAGCTACTATTGCCATGGGAGAGGCCTCTAACCCTGAGACTGATTTGCAACTCGCTGAAGGAAGAAACTTGTAAGTATGAGCAGGATGTAGAGGATGTCCTTGAAATATATCCAGTAACCACCAAGAAACAAAGAAAAAACTGAAATGTGCCAAATGTGCCAAAATGGAAGTTCAAACTTTGCTGGAAATCTAAAATTTACTAAAAGAATTTCTACAACAAATAGATAAAAAAGTACCAATTAAACTTTATGTATCTGCAACATAGGTTCTGAGTTAATGTTAGCATTTGCTCAGATGCACCAACTGGAAACATTTCTTGCCTTTTATAAAAACTGAAGCTTAAATTTCATTTATCTCTGGGGAATCCCACTAAATTTAAATAAGGTATCCCTTTACTCTTAGAGAAGTTGTAAAATATAAAATAGAAGAAAAAAAGGTATGCTTCACCTTAACCATCAGAACTACCACTTTGCTTAATTTCCCATGGTAAGAGTACCCATTACCCTAAAATATCCTGGAGTGGGCATGGGCATTCTGAACCTGTTACAGCAGGCAGGTAGCTAGATATGAGCAGAGAAATGGTGGAAGGGGCCGGGAGGCAGAAATCTTGCATCTTGTAAACAGAGGGGGTCCCTCGGCAGACAAAGAAAAGCAGGAACCTCCAGACTGACAGAAAACCACACCTTTTGGGTGACAAGTGTCCTGGAAGCAGACAAACAAAGGTGGGGAAAAACGGGAATCTCCTACATCCGAATGTAACCTGTTGCTCATTGTGCTCTCATTAAAATAAAATTAGCCTTACAGAAAAGAAGTGCCCATCATGCACTGACACCATGACACTTCTGATCTAAGCTAAATAAGGACAAAAGTCCCTCCTCCCCTTGGGAAGATGGAGCTGGGATGAAAATCAGGGAATATGACCCCCAAACTCCTCATTCCCCGGTGAATATTCTGCCCCTTCATTTGTATGCCCCTCATAACCCACTTGCCAAAGAAGCCCAGGGCAGCAGCTCCTCACCTGTCTGCCTGTTCTCCCACTGAGAGCATGTTCTTACTTAAATAAATTCTCACTTTACTTTCTTAACGTCCCTGCTTTGTCTCCAAATTCTTTTGCAACGAGGCAAGAACCTTCAATTCACTGGGGACAAATCAACCAGTAATAAATTAAAATTAAATGAAGTCTTTGGTACTCACAATCAGACTTTTAAAATGGGACCCCATCACAACCTTACATTACAAAATGTTTCTACATTTTGGGCTTGAGAAACAGATGATTGAGCAGTGTCTTTTTTGCTCCACATCTTCCATTCATCTTCACTAACAAACTCAGGATGACAAAAGAGGAAGCAAGGAAACAGCCCATGAATGGAAGGGCTGAGGTAGATGAGGTGAGAAAGGATCATGTCTTTAGTGCCTCGAGTCATCCATCAGTATCATCATTTCAACCTTAGAGGAGCTCATCCTTACTCCTTTAGTAATACAGTTGTCCCTCAGTATCCACAAGGGATTGTTTACAGGACCCCTGTGGATGCCAAAATCCACAGATTCTCAAGTCCCTGATATAGAATGACATAGTATCTGCATATAAGCTACACACATCCTCCTGTATTAAATCATCTCTAGATAACTTATATTACCTATTACACTGTAAATACTATATAAACAGTTGTAAATACAATGTAGATGTTTTGTAAATAATTGCAGGCACATGGCAAATTCAAGTGTTGCTTTTGAGAACTTTCTGGAATTTTTTTTTTTTTTTAATGTTTTCAAACAGTGGTTGGTTGAATCTATGGATATGGAATGCCCAATTGACTGTAGTCTGAAGAAGTCTAGATTTGGATGAGGCTTGGATTTGGGGAAAATATTTGAGGTGGTTACTGGGATCTGCTGTAGATAGGAGGATGAGGGGAGGGTGAGAATTTTTAGGAATATCAAGGAAGTAAAGGATTCCTTGTTCGAATTTATCTTTACGAAGGGTAATTTCTGAATGAGGGGCTGGCCTGAGGCTATTCTAACCTCTCTAGTCAGCCCAAGAGAAGATTATAGAATTTGGGGAAGGTTCTTTTTTTGTTCAGCTGTCCTGTCTGTGATCAACCTCTCTTTATTCTAAACCATTTGAGACTCAGCTTGATGAATTTAAAGAGAAAAACATTTACTTAAAAAAAAAAAAATACAGTGCTAAAAACTAAGTACAAAAGAAATAGCTGCCAGTAGAGTAAGATTCAGGTAAGTTATCTGCTTTAAGCAAAGTAGCACATTTTCATACAACTGTTTATCTATTTCAAGCTTCTGAGAATTAAGATATTAAATTATCCTACCTGAGTCACTTTTTTGATGCAATAAGTAATAGAGCAAATAGTAAAACATGCTTTTAGTTTTACAAATAATGTTTCTCAAAAAGAAAACCTTGCTAATTTTATTTTTGTGTTCTTAATAGAATACATGGATATGATTTGGTTGTCAGTTACTCAAAAATATTTAATTAGTGTCTACTACATTTCTATTCCAGCAAAAAAAAAAAAAAAAAAAAAGTATTTGAGGGTAGAGAGAGAGGAATATTTAGGAAAATAAAAAACACAAGGCATAGACTATGATCTATATTCCCCAAATAATTTTAAGTTCTCTCCCTGTTTCTCCAGAGATGCTGGATGTACATAAATTGCAGCTTGTGTAACTTTCTCACAGCCATCATATTTTAATAAAATTGATGATTTATTATGTTTTAGCCATAGCCTCTGAACATGTTAAAAGACAGATACTATTGATTTCTCCTCTCTCTATCTTTAATGCTAACCTTGTGTTTCTAAATGATGGAATCAGTGAAGATTTGATAAAATAGGTGTTTAGTTAATATGAGCCAATAAGGAAATAAGAGCCTATAAAATGGAAACATATAACAGTGTGTTACGAGAGGAAATAAAAAAATAGTTTACGTAGATTTTTGTTTTGAAACCATTACATTTATTCTCTTTGATAATGCGTAAATGATATCTAGGTCATCTTGAGCTGGAAAAGCCCCAGTCCCTTCATAGGTGAGATGTGAGCTTTGAACTAGGCCCTGAGGGAGATCTGGTGTTTGGGAAAAAAAAAAAAAGATTATATTAGTACCTGTAAGTTCAGCACAGAGGGTCATGTGGTTGGAAGTTATTTAATCTGAAAATACTGACTCCACCTTCTAAAGAATAACCGGATGTTTTCAAGAATGGAAAGATTTGGTAAGATCCTTGTTTACAGATATAAAACAGGAATTACCAATTGATCTGGCAGTTGAAACAATCTGAAGGTTCATCTTTACATTGGAATTTGCATCTTGAGCCCAGATATCATTGCAGAAACAGCTTTAAAATTTCTGTAGCATGTCTTCACATGAGTACCTTGCAATCCAAAGTGTACCCTATTTTGTTGTTGTTAAAATACACTGTCATTTTATCAGTTGTTACTATTGAAATGTTAAAATCAATGACAGTTACCTTTATTCCATCTCTGAATGTAATTAGTTTTCAAGATCTATTAATTCTTCTCTTTGAGTATTTGGTGTTCACGCAGGGTTACATTAACTATGGCCAGACTAAGACACTTAAAGTAGTACTTCTCATAGTTAATTGTGCATATAAATGATCTGAAAATTTTGGCAACATGTAGATTTTAGTTCAACAGTTCTGGGTGGGTCCTGGAATTCTTCATTTCTAAGAAACCTGTAGGTTTGTTCGTGCTACTGAGACTAGGCCACATGTTGAGAAGCAAGGCTTTAAAGTCTTACCAGTGTCCCCACAACTGTAACCCATATGTCACTCCAAATTAAAAAAACAACAAAAAGACAATCCATGAAATAAGTCTAAGGGCATAGAATAAAATTCTTATTTTTCTCATATTTAAAAAAATGTACTCTCTTGGAAATTGCAGAATTCAAATTCTAATTCACACTTATTTTGTTTAGGTCATTTATCACTTCATGTGCCTCTTTGTAAGAGCACCCTATTTGATATTCAATCTTTACCTCTTCCTACAAAACTTTCCTGAAACATATATGACCAGTATTACATAAATGAATGTGAATCAAATGCTAATAAAAAAATACAAAACTTAAAATCTTTACTTCCTTTTGGTTGCAAACAAGTTAGACTAATAATGAAAGCTCTCCATCAACTGACTTCTTTCATCTTTTTTTAAAATTTATTTTTAGCTGCGTTGGGTCTTCATTGCTGCGTGTGGGCTTTCTCTAGTTGCTGCAAGCAGAGGCTACTCATTGTGGTGGCTTCTCTTGTTGTGGAGCGCAGGCTTTAGGAGCGTGGGCTTCAGTAGTTGCAGCATGCGGGCTCAGTAGTTGTGGTGTGCGGGCTCTAGACCACAGGCTTAATAGTTGTATGTCACAGGCTTAGTTGCTCCACTGCACGTGGGATCTTCCCAGGGATCGAACCCATGTTCTCTGCATTGGCAGGCGTATTCTTAACCACAGCACCACCAGGGAAGTCCCCAGCTGATTTCATCTTAAGTAACTGATATTATCTTATTTGCTAACCTAAATATTTTCTTTCATCGAAGTTATTCTCCAAACTACTTCTGAAAAGATGTAGAACTTATTGCATGCTCATTTATTCACTCATTTATGTACCAGCAAATTACACTGACTCTTTACTATGTTGGGTGTTATTTTAGGCTCTTGGGCTATACTGGTACACAAGAAAGATACAGTTCTTGTTCCTGTGGGATTCAAAGTTCAGCAGGAGAACTAAAATATTTTTTAATACAGAGGTAAATTATTGTGTTTTTGTTTTTCAGAATTCAATTAGATTTTTAAATGAATAGAAGCTACTGTAATTGGAGCTAATGCATGTTTCAGCAAAGGCTTTCATGAAGAAGAGACCTTAAATTAAAATCTGAAGAGTAAGTGGGATTTAGGCAGATGAAAGGTGAAGAGAATATGTGTGCAGTCTGGAGATGAGGAGAATCTGAGCATGTTCAACAAAATGAATACCAATGTAGTTAAATTAAATTACAATGAATGTATTTGAGATGGTATGAAAGTTTAGAGAGGTGGGTAGAAACCAGATCATACAGGGGATGAAGGCTGTGTAAATAATGTCTTTATTCTAAGCCTTTAATCATACTCTGTCCACTGTTTGGACTGCACTTGTTTTGCTCCTGTGTCTGTGCTAATTCTTCTTTCTCCAAGTCCCATCACCTAGAATGGAATCATAGTGGTTAATATTTATTAAATACTTATCATTTGCCAACCCCAGTGGGAAGTGTGTCACATACAGAATCTAATTTATTTCCTAACTTTAGTATTCACATTGGCTTTATTATTCTTTTTGCAAGAAAGTGATACATAGAGAGATTGAGTAGATTATCCAAGATTATATGTGGCAGAGTCATGTTGCAAATTCAGGCTGTCTAATCCACAGATTGTTTAACTACTAAGCAATACTGACTCCTTTAAAAGAAATTTTATTCCATTAGCCTCTGCTGTCTTTTTAAAACTCAGCTGAAACTCTGGGGTTCTTAGTTTTTCAGATATATGTGGTCCCAATGCAATCCACAACCTGGCACTAATTTCTGTCATGTAGACATTATGAAAAGAGTACTCAGACCAAACAACTTTGCCTAGTATAGAGCTAGGTCCACAGAAGACATCCAGTTAATATTTTGGGGTAAATGTCTCAGTGACTATATTTCAGATTAATCTCTGGTTTAACTTTACTGTGGCCATTCAGAGGCACAGTTTCCCTGAGTCACTTCAGACTAAGCTGGGACACAAGGAAGGTAGCACTTGTTTGTTTTAAATGTACCAAAATCCACAGTGTTACCCCAAGAACCCTACTGTACCTCCCAGTGAAGGAAAAAGAGACCCAAGAGCAAGTGGCTCTTCATTTAATACAAATATACAAGAGTACAGTTTTCCACCAGGAAAATGTAATAAGCTTAGTAATCAGTGGAACTCGGAATTATAAAAACTTGGATTCCAGAATGCCCAAGTATTCAATAATAATGCCAATTAATATTACACCTGTTTATGAATTGGGATAATGGCATTTAGGTCCAAGATTGCTAAAAAAAATATGTAATTTTGGCAAAATTCTCTGTGTCCTCATTTGGGTATCAATATCAAGGGAGAATCTATTATATATGAACCTTTGCTTAAAAGAGCTCTTGAAAATTAAAAATCATATTTATGAGCATAATAGAAATGATTTAACCATGAGTTAACATCTAGAGACTCTTGAATTGAGATTTCTCTTCCATTCTTTAGATGGCTTACAGGCAAAGGAGCTTAATTAACAGAAACACATGGCATAACATTTCCTGTCTACTATTACTGGCATTCAGTGAATATAAGGAGAAAAGTTCATAGTTTGTTCAAAATTATGGTTCTCTGAACTAAGATGGTGGTAATTTATATCAAATGAGGAATAGTAAAGAGAAGATATTTCAACATTCTATGTCCCAAGAACAACTTTTCCATTAAATAGAAAAGAAATGTCCTGAGTATTGGGTCTGTCCATTGATACATTCATTGTTATATAAAAATTGCTTTTATTTTTAGTATGTGTGTTTGTGGATGATATTCTGGCTTTTTGAATTTCTTTTATCTTTTATATTCAAGTATTTACTTGCTTTTCCTCTTATAACTTCCAAAATGTAGATTATTTAAATTTAAATATTAGGATAATAGTATCAAATTCTTCTTCCATAAAGAAAAATAGAAAATAGACACTGTTTAAGTTGTCAGAGTTTGTGATTGTATTATATTAGTAACACAGTCTGAAATCTGTGTTATTTGCAAGGTACTAAAGTCATAGTATCATGTTTGTTGCTCTTGACCATTAAACTGCCTTGCCTGCAGCTATAATACGTAACAGTCTAAGGAACTAGACACACATACCTGAATGGTTGCTATTGCCTCTATGTACTTCTGCCATGAGTTAGGACTTGTTTAGCTGTCTATTTGAATCACAAATATGGCTCCCTTTATATGGTTATTGCATCATCCATTCTTTGTTGGAAAGTTGCATTTACATATAAAACTTTTCTGAATCCAGCTTGCTTTGGTTAACTTTCCTTCTGTCCTTTTTGTGTTATACTCTTTCCCCTCTTTGTGTTATACTCTTTGAAACAAGGTCAAGGCATGTTCTCGGATGCCTGTTCATTAACAGCTCTGCGGGTGATGCTCCTAGAGAGGTCTGATGTGTTGTGTTGATGTTCTCATACAAACTATGTTAATTTTTGATCAGTGATTATGAGTTTTAATTGTGTTTAGGTAACTGGAAGTTTGTTAAATTGGCCTCACTTTGAAATGCTAAGTTGGAGCAGTAAATCTTAAAACCAAGGAATCCCCAAACTTCTTGTACTTTATTTTTGCATATTAATTCCTGAAGAGGAAATACTGGTAGATTGATGAGTGTTTATGCAAGGCTACAAATGTGAATATGACTATAACTCTGTTATTTTTTCTTTTAATAGCAGGACTGTTCTTTTGTCTTATAAACTCAACTTTTAAAAAAGAGTCCCACGAGGGATAGAGAGGAAGGGGAAGGAGTATATACCTTTTATTTTTTTGCTGTACGCGGGCCTCTCACTGCTGTGGCCTCTCCCGTTGCGGAGCACAGGCTCCGGATGCGCAGGCTCAGCGGCCATGGCTCACGGGCCCAGCCGCTCCGCGGCATGTGGGATCTTCCCGGACCGGGTCATGAACCCATGTCTCCTGCATCGGCAGGTGGACTCTCAACCATTGCGCCACCAGGAAAGCCCAGGAGTATATATCTTAACCAAGTTTGCTTAGCTGATATGACCCAAAATTTGGATTCAGAACTAGGCAGTCTGACTTCCAAGCCACCATACAAGTTAGACTGCTCCAGAAACTCTGGGTCTTCTGTTTGATATAAATACAGGCCATTGCCGTGGAAGTAAACATATTTTTCTTTCTTTTAAGTTAAAATAAAGATTTTCATTTTGTTTTTAACATTCAGACTTTTTGCATCAAAATTCTTAGTGGCTGCTTGTTACTGTTTTTATAGTATTTTTATAGTTTCTTCTTGTTTCCATCACTGGTAACTTAATCCCTTTGCCTTTGCAAAGGCAAAGGGATTATGTGCAAAAAAGCACCTCTTTTGCCTCTTAAACACTTTCACTGCAGTCTTCTTTTTTATGCTTCTTGGAAGAAGAGAAAGAAATTATACTGCTTTTTCTTGAGATTAAAAAAAAAAAAGCAGTATCTTGTTTTCTTTTTTTATTTCTTCCTCACTCCTAGGAAGAATTGCTGAGTCCTTTGATAAGTAATTTTTGTTTTAGTCCCCAATATTCTATCGCTATTTGAAATGGTTTGAGAATAGTGACTTAATATAGCCAAGAAAAATTCTTTAGCGGTGCTTTTCTGTAATTTCTCTATCTTTCAAGAGAGTATTATTTCTCTGTCTGAAGTTGATTTTGACCACTTGAAAGTCTTAATGCCTAATTTTTTTTTTAATTTAATAGTACAAACATCAAAGTTTCAAGAGTATGTAGTGAACAGTAAGTCACCTTCAAACCTCTGTTTCCCACCCAACCAGTGATTTAAATTGTTTTCATAACAAACAGTCATATCTACCCTTTACTGCCCCTTAAAAGTATTTCTTCTTTCCTCAGACTATATTAGGGATTTATTTGGTAACAGTTGTCTTCAATTATGTATGTAGTTTGATCGGAATAGAATTCCATCAGATCTCAGCCAAGCTCCTTTGTGAGATAATTTTTCTTCAAAATGTAATGCACTAAAATTTCTAAACAATAATGGTTAAATTTAACTGTATCAAATATTCTTTTTGTTTCTTTAAGGTAGTCTGGACTAAGATATTTTAGGATTTACATCTAATTTCAGAGTTGTACTCAGTAGGAAATTATTAAATTAGTTTAAAGGAATGGGTCAGGAGGTCAGGACCAGTCAAGGTGTTAATATGTTCACAGATTTTACCAGGCAATTTGCCAATATTCAAGTTCCTTAGGCAGGACTAATAGGGACTCTTTGGAGCTACAATGTAAAATACTTGAGTATATGAGTTATGTAAAGATTCTAAAAAGCTTGGCTTTTGATCTCATATTCCCAGAAGTTGAATAGATTTCAGGGGAATGATAGTGGTCAAAAACTGGTGATTCTGAATTAGAATTAGATTGTAAAGTATCCTTTGTTAAACTTGAGAAATAACTGGGTGGTATGAAGCTGGAATATGCAAAAACTGCATATTTTAAGGGCTGTCTTTCCCCTAGAGGGTACACTTTGTTAGGGTCAGTATTCTTACTACCTGTGTTGTTACCCAAGCTTAACGCAGTCTGATGGCCCCAGGCTTCAGCTTGGTGTAAGGTAAGGATTGACCTTAAGAAACTGCAGCTCTATCCAAAGATATAGTTTCTTACAGACCAATTTTGGCTTCTTCTGTATGACCTTGAGCTATCTCTTTGAGAGATCCCAGGTCTAGATGAGGCTTCACATATGACAGGGAAGTCTCATTAGGGCACTCTGTTGCGTTGTCAGAAATTAGAAATTCAGACTGTGTATGGACTACTATGGGGAAAAAAAAAAAAAGAACTTTAAAGAAAAAATGAGATTCTAGCTTGCAAAAACATTTTTGTCAATTCTATGCATAACTATTTGGTCTGAAAATAAGCTCAGGTCAGCATATTAAGGCCTTGCCATTCACAAGCATGGTGCTAGCCACTGAAGACATAAAGCAAAGGCATAATTCTTGATCCCAGGTTTTCAAAATTTTGGATCTTTGTTTGTTCTTGATAACTCCTTGACTGAGGTTTGACACTAAGTTTATGCCCTACGTGAACAAGAAAGGAAAGAAAAGGGGGTGGAGGAGAGGGAGGGAGGGAAAGGAAAAGGAAGGAATGAAAACAATAAGAGATATATCCATTACAGATCTGAAAGTTGGCTGTGCTTGCAGAAAAGACAGTGGATATAATTTGCCCAATTAACATCTGTTTAACTTTGAGCATAACATAAAGAATAGAGTTCTCTGGTTATTTAGTGATGAATTTAATAGGAAAATGCATTGTTTTCTTGCACAGTAAAGTTTTAATAACTTTGGAGAGTGTATTGGTAATTTAGAGAGGCAGCAGCTCTCATTAAAATCTATTTTTAGGGCTTCCCTGGTGGCGCAGTGGTAGAGAGTCCGCCTGCCGATGCAGGGGACACGGGTTCGTGCCCCGGTCCGGGAAGATCCCACATGCCGCGGAGCGGCTGGGCCCGTGAGCCATGGCCGCTGAGCCTGCGCGTCCAGAGCCTGTGCTCCGCAACGGGAGAGGCCACAACAGTGAGAGGCCCGCGTACCGCCAAAAAAAAAAAAAAAAAAATCTATTTTTAATAGAATCATCATGTACTTGAAATGGTATGATAGATTATCATCTTCAGTAGTATTATTTTAAGTAAGAGTTATATGACCAAAAATATCAGTAAGGCTCATTCTCTGAGACCATAGGAAAACCAAGTCAGTATCCCCATAGCTACATCATATTGATCATTCATTTGATTTAGGGAGAAAGAAGACCAATATGTTAGTGAAAGAGAGACAAATGAGTAGTGTGCCTGCCTGACCAATTCCTGACTCATTTACAAAGGAAGCTAATGCCACTCTCTTACTCATTTATGGGAAATATGATAGATCTGATTATATAATTTATGCCTTCTCTCAGATTTTGTGCACCCCACTAATTGTCTCTTCCTTTCTCTTCTCTACTTTTTGCTCAGATATTTGGCAGTTATTATACTTTTTGGAGATTTTTTTTTTTTTTCTTTTTAGGATGTTAGTATCAATCTTTTACCTACATCTAAACAGCATACCTATAAAGAAGATCTCATTTTTAGCCTTAATATTTGCACATTACTTGAGAAGTAATATAAGGGAAAATTAAGCATTCACCCACATATGTCACTATAGTTTTAACATTTTACTTCAAATTGTATAATCAAAGCCTATCACTATATTTTGCTGCATAGAGTTAAAAATAGCAAATTGATTGCTTTAAATGGATTTTTCTTTATCTTGGAGCTTTGGTGCAATAAATTATTTTAAGTAATGTTAATTTTGACTGGAATTGTAAATCATAGTTTTCTAAGTTAAATACACTTAAAACTTTAGTTTTAAATGTCAGGATCTATACATAATATTGTGTAGTTTCTGGTGTGAACAAAGACACACATAGAAACACACACAAAACTCTTAAAAGTTTATAGACATCAAAAGTGTGCTTTCGGGCTTCCCTGGTGGTGTAGTGGTTGAGAGTCCGCCTGCCGATGCAGGGGACACGGGTTCGTGCCCCGGTCCGGGAATATCCCACGTGCAGCTGAGCGGCTGGGCCGTGAGCTGTGGGCCATGGCCACTGAACCTGCGTGTCCGGAGCCTGTGCTCCGCAACGGGAGAGGCCACAACAGTGAGAGGCCCGCGTACTGCAAAAAAAAAAAAAAAGTGTGCTTTAAAAAAATGTGTAAAGTAGTTCAAAATGTGTAGATTAATCTGCTTTGAAATACATTTGTGTTTAAAATTTAATGTGAATAATGCTTAGCTTGAATGCGTGCTGTGTTTTGCTTAGTACAAACATTCGAATTATCATATTAAACTGAACCTAAGCTTTTAACTAGGAAAGAATATGCAAACATAATTCCTAAATTTGTTGAAATAAATGCACTGTTAACACAAATTTCTAAGAAACTTATATACAATATAGTTTATATTTTGTTGAAGTTAATCTAGACCAGTGCTTCTCAAAATTCATTGTACATATATGAATTTGATAAAAGCAGAATGCAACTCCGTCTGTGTGGGATAGGACCTGAGATTCTGTCTTTTTAAGGACCATGCGTGTGGTGCTGCCACTGATATTCCATGAACCATGCTTTGACAAGCAAGAATCTAGTTCACAGACCATATGAGAAAGGTATATTTGATTTTTTGGATTAAAATTTCAAGAAAAATACTTCTTTTGCATGATCTAATATATGGATTATATATTCTAAATCCTCCCTTCTAGACTGCCTTTCAGAAAGGTCTAGATGTGGTAACCTCTGAAGAGGTATAGGCAACATATGCACATGAGATTACTAACTTCTCTCTGCCTCTGCTTAGTGAATTTGTTTTTGGTTTTGAAAAATATAGGGTTAATCTGATCCTGGGTTTTAGGATTTAGGAGGCAGTTGACTACTATAGTTAAAATTGCCGTCAGCCATAGGCACAGGTTTCAACTTCAACTAACCAATTTAAGCAAGCATAAACATTGAGAGTCATGGTAGTGCTTCCAGCCAAATTAAAAATAGAGTTTAACAGTTAGTATCTCAATAGGACTAAACTTGACAGGGAATATGGGGAATTTGCTTTGACAGAGCAAGCTTTGGAATTTTATGTTTGTGGTTTATCACAATCATAATCATTCTTACACCATACAAAGAAAATGATTTTAGTAGATGTGTTAAGTATGAAGTTATAATTAATATGTAGGATTTTTTTCATTTTATGCTTTGTCATTTGATCTTCTAATGAAGAGACAAAACATCCAGGGTTCTTCATACAAGAATTCTTGATAAAAATGGTGAGAATTTTCTTTCATGATACCTAACAAGAAGACAATGTATTTAATAAATTTCATTTGATTATAGTAATTTACATTTGTTCATTGGTCAAGTTAATGAAGACATACTTGTTCATTTTACTAGAATTCACAGACCTGTTCTGTGAACCAAAGTGAGACACACAGTTTGTTCTAATTAATCATTTAAGCAATGGATTTTCTTCCAATATGACTGGATTTAAAGAGATCCTATATATTATCACTATATATATATAAAATTATATATGATATAATGTAATCCTGTGTATTATGTATATGATTATATATAAAACATGTTGTATGAGAAATATTTAGCACATTGACAAAAATATTGCTACTTGAGGCTATAGTTAGTTCTCACTCAATAATTTTATTTCAATATAATAGCTCTTTGAGAGATTAACAATTAAATGAACAGTAGAGCAGAGCAGAAATGTGCCGATCATGACCTACTTTCCAGGCCTATGTGACTTAATTGTTAGTAAAAATATGTCAGTAAAAATACTAACATAGCTGGGAAAAGATGGATGCTCTTGTGGAAAGTTGGTCAGTGACAAAATCTTAGATAAAGGAGAGTAACTGGGATAAACTTTGGCAGCACCCACCTATGTGTCTTGGATGGAATCTTAATCAATAACATGAAGACTCTGCACGCAGATATTCTTTCTCCCCTCCTCCATTCCCACTCCTCTTACACCCACCCTCCTGTTCATGAGGCTGTCTTAACTGTGAGATGGATGATGACTCTCCTAGCTTGCTGTCACTGAACATTTGATACACCTGACTCTTTTATTTTGATTCTTTGCAAAACAAGGGCATTTTTATCCAGCCTCCCCTTGTAGATCTGACTAAAACAGAAAATACACAATTCACATGGACTTGAGTATTTTAGGTCTTGTGACAACTTTTATTTTTTATTATGAAATAACAAATAGATATTACAGTGTTCCGTGGAAATCCCAGATTAGGTGCTAGGCTTTGAATACCTGCATGTAACTGAACACGTAAAGTGTCTTTGAATTCCTTGTTCAAACTGTGCAATATATATATCAGAAGTGCAATTAAAATTATTCTTTTTTATAATATACCTTCTATTTTAATAAATAAAAAATTACAGAGACTTGTCTCAGTACTGGATTTATTTGTATAATGAGAAGCCACCAATTTAGAGGCTTTTTTCATAAGGGGCATCCAGAATATCTATGCATATCTATACTGTTATGAAAATAGCTAAAATAATCAGAATGTTTAATATACAAGTTTTTAACATATGCACAAAATACTTTCTACATTTTGGGTTTTTTTTCCCCAAACACTATCAAAAAGTAAAATTGTGTCCTGCTTTACAAGACACAAAAAGTTAATGAAGAGACAATTGACATAACTAAAGTATAGCAAAAAACTTATTCAATATATGTGGTGTTCTAATTAAGTCACATTTTATATTATATTTTAATATAATCAGGAAAACTTAAAGTGAATTAAAGTAGCTGGGAAAAAAATGACCCAAGAAAGCAGGGATTTTATGTTCGGTGAAGAAGGTAAACCCAGTGAAGGTTTATACAGTCATTAAACTTTTAAGGTTTGGGGAACTTTAAAGAAGTAGTCTGTTTTATTCCTCCTGTTTTTGTTGTTGTTGTTGTTGTTAATTTAGAGGGTTGGTCTCCAGTCTGTTGAAAAAGAATTGGACACATGAAATAAAGTTGTAGGGAACTTCTGCTCATAAACTCTGTCAACACTCTAAAAGCGGATGGGTGATAAAATTGGGGGATGCTCTAATTCCACTCACCATTTCATAACAGCAGACTGCGACATGAAAACAATTGTACTGGTATAATAGTAAGATGGAAAGGGTCATTTAATTAAAACTGGAAAACAAACCACAAAGAGTAATAGCCCAAAGTTAGGTTAGGAACCCATTGCATTCTATCCACAAAACAGTTGACTTTCTGCTTTTATACATCAGTCTCATGAGCTTGGTCAATATCAGGTCCTGAGACATGGACACACTCTGTATGTGCTGACAAAATCAGGTTCATGTATCTACAGTACTGAGGGGCAGACCTTTAACTAGAGCAAATTTGCTAAAGTAATGAATACCATCCCAGAGGGCTCCTCCTGGTGGCCATCTTGCTAGTCTAACACAGGAAACATAACCTCTATGCATTACCGTATTGGTTGAATTCTTATTTGAAATTTAGGTGTTCATTTTCCAGAGGTGCTATTGATTTGGAGATATATTGGCTCCTTTGAATATAAAGTGTGGAACATTACTTTTTACTTATGAATAATGCTATATATTATAACTAAATGCACTTTGAACCAAAGTAAGAATTGAAATTTCAATTATTGTGAGGTGAAATATTTTAAATACAGACACAAACTGATGACTGACATTTAGAAGAATTCACTGATTCTTAAAAAATCTATGAGGGCAGTTTTCAGAGTTTATTTTGCAGGTTTAAGATAGTTGCAGTAATGATAAGTATAATTAACAAGAAACATGATAGAAGGTACATGACTGAGACTATGTTGAAACAAAGAAATAAGTGGAATTTGGGATAAGGTAAAATGGAATTAAAAATAACCTTGTATTTAAAAAAGTGTATGTTTTGTGTAAATATATATATGTATGTATACATATGTACAAATTTATAGTACACTTTTTGTATTACATTATTGGGAAAACTTATTAAACTAAAAAAGTTTAACACCTTTATGTACCAATTATATATACATTTTCTCAAGAATCAAACCTTCAAGAAAAATGCTTTTAAGTATGGCTAGTTATGACAACAAGTAAAAAAGGTTTTTGTTAAGAAAAGAGTTTGAATCAGAAAGGAATGGGTAATAATTATAATTAAACATTTTTGTTCCATTTGTTAATCCACATGTTCATTTAAAACCCATATTCTGAGGGAAATCATAGGACTCAAATTTTTGGTAGGGAAGCAGGGCAGACAATATTTGTCTTCCCTTCTTTCAACTCTATATGTTGGCAACATCTGATCTGATCTCTGGGAAACTTCCATTTCTAAATTTTACTGAGAAATATTAATCTTATCTGAAAAGCTTTTGAGAGAAAATGCAGTACAGCATCATGTATTCTAGAATATGTCAGCCTTAGCCAAAAAAAAAAAAAAAACATCCAATTAGATTCAACTGGCGTAACATGCCATTTCTTAAATGTATTATTCTTATGTTAGAATAGTTGAAAAGAAAGCTCTCTACCTTAAATCTCAAGAACCTTTTGCTTAAGGTTCATCACTATGCTAAGGAAAAGTAGATATGGAGCAATCCCTGAAGAGCATCACCCCTAGGGGGCATCTAGGGATGACATATATCCCATGGTCAGTTCACTGTACCAGGTCAAAGAGATGGAAGAGCTTAAGTAGAGGATGAGACTAAAACAACGACAACTGATTTTGCACATTAACATAGAAAATCTGGCAATAAGTGAACATCAGTGACCAAGGTAGTTAGGATTGTTGACTTTGGGAGAGGACTGGGCTGGCCAACTGTTAGTGATAACAACAACAGTAAGAATAACATTGGCAGCACCATTTATTTGAAGCTTATATCTGGCCATGTATTAGCTTTTTAATATTACATCTTATAATTCTCACCAGAAACATACAAGCAAAGTATTATTATTTACAGTTTAGAAATAAATTTAGTAATCTTCCAAAGACAGAGTTATAGTCAGATTAAGTAAGCAGCAGATTTCGGATTTGAACCCAGCTGAGTCAGATTACAAAGTCTTCTGTTTATTTGTTTTAGGTTATGGACTCTAGCACCTTAAAAGCCAGAGCATAAGTAAATATTTATCATTTTATTCTAGACATAAATTTGATTCGACCATACAAAAATTGATATACTGGGCTTCCCTGGTGGCGCAGTGGTTGAGAGTCCGCCTGCTGATGCAGGGGACGCGGGTTCGTGCCCCGGTCCGGGAAGATCCCACATGCCGCGGAGTGGCTGGGCCCGTGAGCCATGGCCGCTGAGCCTGCGCGTCTGGAGCCTGTGTTCCACAACGGGAGAGGCCGCAACAGTGAGAGGCCTGCGTACCAAAAAAAAAAAAAAAAAAAAATT